>ONZP01000085.1:0-50502 GCA_900312805.1 Fusarium torulosum | reverse complement strand
TTTTATGATAGATTGTATCTCATCGAAAGGTAAAAGGGTTCAATGCATTAAACAAGCCATTGAATATTGCTGTTCTGACTACCCTGTACTGCTGCGTTCAGGTGCCAAGCGGTTAAACCGCGGACCTTTCTCGTCACCAACCACTGTGACAACAGTGTTCATGAACTGACGTTGTGTTAAAGCTTCTTCCACGGTAGGTTTCCGGTAGAAGACTGGCATTTCACTCAATTAATGCATTCAAAATTAGCCCTCAATCAACAGTGCTATTTAATTGGCAACTGTGTCATTAAAGTCTCATCACAAAAACATCACGCGCCGGTGTTCGAACCATCACTGCCTTGCCCATCTGAGTCAGGCTTTTTGCAGGGGCTTGACACAAGCGAGTGAAAACTCTTCCCCACTCGACCATAAACCTCCATCTTCCACCAAAAGACACCCCGCTTCTACCGCGACTTTCGATTTTCTTTCACCAGTATCTCTGCCTCTAGAACGCGTCCCCCTCTACTTTTTTTAATCCTTATCGCGACAATCTTTTTGTTGCAGCAAATCACAGACGTATACTCGACAGCTTGACACTGCCGCGCTGGAGTGCTCGTAGCCTCTGTAATCTGGCCGTTTGACGGCCTGGAGGAGAGTTGGGAGAGGATTGTTGCCAGACGACTTGCAATTCGATTTCATTCACTTACACGATACTACGGCAATCCTCACAATGTCGTCCTTTCTTACACCACCAAAGTCGGGCCCTACTGGCCGCCCGACCGTCAAACCACGATTCGCAAAGCCCAATCCTGTCCGAGCCATGCGAGAACGAGAAGAACGTCGAGCCGCCAATGCTTCTGCCAACTCAAATAGCCTCCGCGTTGCTGCTGTAAATCGAAATGCTTCACTTGCAAAACCGAACCGTCCGCAATGTCCAAATAAAGCGTGTCCGAAACCCAATGTTGTCGATGGCACATGTCAGACCTGTGGTCGTATTTCCGACGACAGTAACATCGTGGCAGAAGTTACCTTTGGAGAATCTTCCTCGGGAGCTGCTGTTGTGCATGGTTCTTACATCGGTGCCGATCAAGCGGGTGTTCGCAGCATGGGACCTGCATTTCGAAGAGTTGGTGGATCGGAAGATCGGGAGAAGAGCATCAGGGAAGCCAAGGGCCTGATGCAGGGTTATGCGCAGCAGCTTAACGTCAGTGACAGTCTGGTCACTGCCGGAACCCAAGTCTTCAAACTGGCTTCTAGTGCCAACTTTATTCAGGGTCGCACACTGGCCAGCGTCGCAGCAGTCTGTTTATATGCCGCGTGCCGAGCAGAGCCGCCTTGCAAGGTCATGCTTATCGACTTGGCGGATTTGGTTCAGCTTAACGTCTTCAAGCTGGGCCGTATCTTCAAGAAGCTCAACGAAGTGGTGCCAATCGGCAACGACGGCCTCATTCCTGTCTACCCCGAGGATCTTATCTGGCGATTTGCGACAAAGATGGAGTTTCACCAGGACACTGCTAAGGTCGCCGAGGATGCCGTTCGTCTGGTCAAGCGAATGAGTCGAGATTGGATGGTCATGGGTCGTCGGCCTTCTGGTATTTGCGGAGCTTGTCTACTAATGGCGGCACGAATGCACAACTTTCGACGAACAGTACGCGAGGTGGTCTACATCGTCAAAGTCACCAACCACACAATTCAGAATCGTCTACAAGAGTTCAAGGTAACCGAGTCAAGTCGGATGTCTGTCGAGGATTTCTTGAAGCAGGACTTTCTGGAAAGCTCTCACGACCCACCTTCCTTTTACAAGCAAACAGCCGAATACAAGAAGCAGTTGGCCACCAAGAACAAGAAGCGAAAGCGGCCCTCAGTAGACAGCGAGCATGGCGAGGTGGAGGATGAGGATGATAACCTGGAGGACAGGATTGATCCGCGATTAATAGAAGGAGGGGCCGATCTATCGAAAGCCCCGGTTGTCGAATATCGTCGCGATGATGATGGCTTCATTGTGCCACCTCTACCATCCAAAATCGCCAAGGACCCATCCCTTGTCAGCAAGTACAATGAAAACGCAGAGGATGAAGAGTTCGAAGAGGGGAACCCCAAACATGTCCAGACTTTGGAGAAGTTGGTGCAAGAGTTTGGAGACGTGATGGATGAGGAGACTGCCGAGGACGAAGCCCGAGAGACCACCACAAGGAAAGGTGATAAGCCACAATTACCCATCAACGAGGAGTGGGAGCAGGATGAGCAAGAACTTGAAGGTGTTATTGAGGAGATCTTCAATGATCCTTTAACATACGAACACGCTATGGCCTACACGACTGCTGAACAGCGAGCACAAATCCACACTGTCTGGGCCCTACAACAACGCCCGCAGAAAGAGGTTTCCATGTCGGCCGATGTCACAGAGGATGAGTTTGCCGACGATCCCGAGGTAAAAAACTGCCTGCTATCGCCCGAGGAGGCCCAGATCAAGGAGATGATTTGGGTAAATCAGAATAAAGAGTGGCTACGGAAACACCAAGAGAAGGTGTTCCGGAAGAAGGTTGAAGCCGAGCGACCAAAACAAACACGGAAACGACGCAAGCGAGCCAGAATGGGTGAAGGTCAAACCAGCCCAGCCAGTTCGGCTGCCGAGGCTGCCGTCAACGTCGCCAAAGATCGTGCCTGGTCAAAGAGGATCAACTACGACGCCATTCGCAATATCTTTGACATGCCCAATATTGGAGGCCCAGGATCGGAAGCGACAAGTCGCAAGACCAGTGCGGCAGGAAGCACACGGGGTGGAGAGGACACAGGCGACGCACCTGATGAGAGTGTTGTCGGGGATGAAACCGAAGCGCCTCAGGAGGAGGAAGAGTACGAGGAAGAAGAGTATGAGGAGACACAGAACTTCGGAGACGGAGAAGGAGAGGAATTTGGTGGCGGGAACGATGAATTCGGCGGCGGATATGATGAGGATGATCCAGATATGGATGCAGAGTATGGACTTGAGGAGTATGCATGAAAGGATTAGGTCAGCCTGGCAATAAGTGTTTGGGATGGCGATTGATACCCATATTATAGAACAGACTTCCTGTGACGCTTACTCTTGAAGAGTAGCGGAAGAACACCATTGAGATATATGAAGCAAAAGAAGAAGAAATGAACTTAACCTTACGATCATTGTTGTGTGATGGTATCGTGATGGGAATGTAGGCGCGGACATGTTGAGGTTGCCCGTCCGAGAGAGAGTCCAGTATGCTATTGTATGCGACTGGATTGCCTTTACCCAGGCCGAATGTACTGCTGTCTTGTTATTCGCAGCGTGATGTGATGTTTGCTGTTTGCTGGTGGGAGCTGAAGCGGTTGAGCGGGTAGCGGTTGAGCGCCATGTTGGCTTCCGTTCGTTTCCTATCTAACCTTGACTGACAGCCTCTGTCGTGACTGAACCTTCAATATTTCTGTGTCTATTTGATGCAAGGTAAGATATCCTGTGGACTTCTTGCTGCTGCGCTTTCGCCTGGAGCCGGCCGTGTATTTCCAGCTTACGGGTTTTCCGCACACGTGAGAGTCATTGGAAAGCCAGTGGAAATGCATCCAAAGAATTGCAGAGATTAGAGTGAGAGAGTTTCCCCAACTGTAGTGTAGCGCAGATAGCTGAGGAGACACTCGAGTGTATACGCAAGCGTTCAAGTCAATGGAGGATAGAGCACCCAAAGCATCTACTGTTCATGGTGAACATTATCTGTCGCATTCGGTTTACACACACCACAGAAAGGACAGAATTAACCATCGTGTGGGGCCATCAATATATATAGTAGGGGTTCCAGGCTACCTTGTGCCTTATCGCCTTGAGTTCATGTCTCTTCAGTCCGAGCCTGCCCAGGCTTTGCTGTCAGTGAGGTGCGGCATGCCCATGCGTAATACTGCTATTTTATTGTAATTGGTATGTAGCTTTGTTGATCATCCTGGCCAATAGAATCTTGACCCTATAGCTGCCCAGTCATTTGCACCATTTGCAGATCCATGGTTCAGCTCACCTCGGGCTGTCAGCTGTCCTGTACCGTGATGATCATCTGCATACGGCTTGCTGGAGGAAAATGCTAAGGTTATTGAATAGCTGAAATGCATTTGCCTGAAAAGTAAGTGTTATAACTCCCACGTTGTGCACCCTCGCATTTACAACTAATGGGACTTACCTTTGGCGATGCGCTGGATATGACTGATCCTGCCATAACCCCGTTGTTCCGGTCCAAACTTCCTCCTACCACCACACCCCGCGGTTCAACAGCTCCTCCATCGAACTCATCGATTGATCCTTGAAGAAAGCACCAACGACTGAACTGACATAATGGACCCTTATACTGAGGAAGGCACAATTATGTGTGAGACCCTGGACCACGAGGACTTACAGACCTTCAAGAGGATGATGCAACTCTCCTAAGAAACAATGCATCACGTAGAGACCTGGCCTATCAAACAGAACCCCGTTTCTTCAACTCTCAAGGCATGGTGGTTCCATGCCCTAATGTGCGCCTGGTGACTTCGCAATCCTACAGGGCCGCCCGTGCCAGGTTCTCAGAATTTCCACCTCTACAGCTACTGGCCAATACAAATATCTTGGTGTTGATCTCTTTACCAAATTCCTATCTGAGGATGTTTCCTCTGTCCAGTATCCAGCCCCAGGAGTCCGCGTGCACTTCATCTTGGCCCCTTTCCTAAAGCAGTACCGCGTCCTTGACTATCAAGATGGCCGTTTGGTAGCTGCGAATGAAGATGGGGATATCAGGCAGGACTTGCCTGTTCTCGAGCAATCAAACCTCGACACATGAATCTCCCGCGCCTTCGAATCTGGTATTGGTTCTGTCCGCGTTCTAGTTCTATCTGATGGCGATAGCGAGCTTGCCATCGATATGAAAGTCGTATATACCAATCAAGAAGAAAGATACACAGAGAAGACCTTGGTCATGGCACTCCTCTATGGTGATGATTCGGAGTTAGAAGCTCGATTAGGAGACGTGGGATTGGTAAGTAAGCAAGGTAGAATGTGATAAACACACATAACTAACGGGATTCACAATGTATCTAGGGCGAGGTTAATATTAGCGAATTGGACGAGAATGGCGAAACCGTCATGGAGATTGTGGCTTCCAACCCGAGTCTCTATCTCAGAGCCTTCAAACTGCTAGACAGAGAAGCATCGCCTTCTGCCCACCGTAGAGAAGATATCTCAGAGTTCCTGTCCGCTGCGGCAACAGGGGACATAGCCAAAATAGAGCAACTGCTGGCTTGTGGACTGGATATCAATAGCTCAGACCTGCTTGGATATACTGCTCTCCATGAAGCGATTTGCTTTGGCCACTACGAGATGGTAGAACTTCTCCGTAAACATGAGGCTGATGTGAATAGAAAAGTCACTCACGGAGGAGCGAAATTACTGCACGCCGCCATTGAGAGGGGTCTTGAACATCGCCAGTACATCACAGATGTCCGAAAGATACCCCCGCGTCTGACTCATAGGCATGTGAAAATCGTGGCACTACTTTTGCATCATGGCGTTGACATCGGCGTTCGGAGGTCCAATAACGACCTCAAAGTCAAAGAGACTATCTTCCAGAACCTCAAATTAGCGAGAAACTACCAGCCTATGGAGTTATGTAACCTCCAGAGAATTCTGATTTTACTGAATCAAGCCCCTGAAGGAGGAACTATTCAAGCACCACCTCAACTTCAGCTATCGGCGTTTCAATGTCCTCTTGAGTTAAAGGTCAAATTCCTCGGTCCCAAAAGCATCGTAGAAGGGAGAAGAACCCCTGTCACAAAGCTCAGCAATAACGGCTGGAACAACTTGATGAGAAAAGCGAAAGAGCTCGAGGACTCAGTACTTCGGGCCGGGACAAGAGACAACTGGAGACGGATACACTTACCAGCAAACAACGTATGTCTCAGAGACACCGCAACTGTTCGAAACCCAGTGCGGCTAACACATATTAGAAAGATTGGGCCGAGGTTCGCTCAAAACCAACGTGAATCACTAACATACTGATGAATCGCCAGACTATGGGCCGCCTTTTCAGTAACCTGGAGGGCCCTTCTATAGAAGATTACCAAAAAGGGATCAGAAGCTTCATGACTAGTTCTTTCAACGAAGTCAGAGGACCATCCTCATACGCCCGTTTTCGCAATCCCTGTTTTCATGCTTTAGACTGCTCCAACGGGAGTATCTTCTTGGTGGCGAGTAAAGAGAATAGAAATAGGATCCTGGAATTGAGCTGGAATACGTTGACTCTCTAGGTCTCGTACTTTGAAACAGAAAGTCTCGACTGTCTACACTAGGGTGTGAATTCTGACTGCTCTCGAGCTTGCAGAACGAAGTTCCGTGCTCTAAAGAATTTGAGAGATTTCTGCTCTAATTCCAATGCCGTGCCTACCACATTTCACGAGCCTTGCACATTGGATCAGTCATATTACCTTTCTCTTGACAGCCCTGCCGATCCTGACCGAGATCAGGTGGTAGTGAAGTATTTTGAGTTTCAGGAGAAACGACGACAAGGATTGACAGAGATGAGCGGTTCAATCAATGCAATCTTAAATCCTGGGAAGCCAAAAAGATTGGCTATGGTCAAGCAGATATGGATTTGGAAGATTGATGACAGTGAGTAACCCTGCTTTTCCCTTTTCCCATCTTTAATACCCAACTGAGAATCAATAGCGACGCTCATCACTGCATTTCCAGCCCGCTGCATCCATACAAAACCGAGCTTCTGTCGAAAATCTCTGATGGCATTGATGAAGATCGCCCACCTAGTTTGATATCGATGATATCTCACATACTCAAGTGTCTCGTTTCTTTCACAGACGATCCAATCAGTAACGCACTAGATGAGAGTCTATTCTATGTTTTCGAGCAGAGCATTGCTGATTGGGTAATGTGCAATTGTTGGAGCCAAATCGGCTTGAAGGCATACTGATACTTTGAGAATGGAGGCAAAGAGAAGCTGCCTACAACAAAGACTTGTGGAGATATCAGGAGCAGCTGGACGGTTTAAACAAGATCGCCTCATCCAGAAGATTAAACGACTCAGAATTGAACAGCAGGACCGGTGCTGAGAACGAGATATGTAACATAACCAGGGAAATTCACGACCTACGCCAAATCAAAGATGTTGAAGATGAACTGAAGATGATTGAGCGAGTCTAAAACCATCAGAAAACTGCCATCTCAGGCTACGTCCAACAGAGGAAACTGCATTTTACTGGGGAGAAGGCACAGACCGAGAAAGAGGGTATGCAACTGCTGGAAAATGAGAGTCGTGAACTGGATCTTACTCTGAGTATATTGGAGTCTCAGATGTCTAAAGTCCGGTCTCTTGTGAGTGAAGCCTCTTCCGTGGAAACATCAGTAAAGCCACTCTCTTGTTGATGTTTATTGCTTTGTGATTAACCTAACACTCTTGTCGCAGCTTAATAATCTTTTGGATCTCAAATAGAAGCAGAGTAGCCTCATTACGGTCAGGGATACAACCAGCTTTGCAAAAGACGCAGACCAACGGGCCAAAAATAGAAACAAGCAGAGCCAATTACTCTTCATCTTTACAATCATCACAGTTGTTTCCGTACGACCGATAGCCCCCCCTCAAATAACTGGTTTTACTAAATGAGCTTATAGACACCCATTTCCTTCACCTCGACCTTTATGGCGGTACCGACTCGGGAGTTTCCTCATGATGGCGGAGATGTGTCCTGGGGATGGTGGCAAGCTTTCCTCGCTGCCTGTAAGTTCAACATGGAATGACAAGCAAGATTGAGATGACTGACGACTTGAAAGTGGTCGCTGTGACTTTTACGGTCCTACTCGTCGTGGCATAGCTCATCTCAGAATCGAAAGATAGCAGCGTACAAGGCTAGCGAGCTTGGCTTGGATACAAGCGCGGACATAGTCAACGTTCAAAGGCATGATCACCGCGAGACGAGAGGGGCCCTGGCTCGCTCAATCTATCACGAAATTTGTGTGTATTGCTTGGTAACTCCTAGCGATATCTCAAGGAACCTAATTCTTTCCACAAGCAGGAAGACTACTAGAATACACGCGAATACGCCAGCCTAACCGCCCTACGTCAACACAATTGCTTTGGCCGCCACGTCCAGACACAAGGGGTTTCCAGTTAACACCTTTGTGAAATAAATGTTGTAGTTGACATTATGCTCGAGAAGATACTCAACCGAACTCGCGTTGGCAGGCCGTGGAGGTGGGTAAAGGAGAACAGGGAGAAAACAGACCTTAATCCTCCAACCATTAGGGTCAGATCCCTTGCATCTCACCATCCGTTTCTCATCGAATGGATCTTGGGCTTGGAAGGAAAGGAATTTCAGTCGCGTGGTGGAAGATGTCAGTCTGTACTTGAGCTTCACAGCAGAGTGTAAGAGTGGTCGGAGGTCTGGACCTGGAGCCGGCATTTCCACCCTGTTAGCATCATCGCCGCCCATCATATCCTGAGTTCTGTGATAAGCTTGGGAATCCCAGAAGGGTTGAAGCGATTTCGAAAGAACTTCGTGTAGTTCTTCAACCTTTCTGTCGATGATACCTGACTTTTGATCCGACATCAGCATGGGCAAGGCACTGCAATCTGCTCTATGCAGCTCGTTGGCTCCTTCTGACCGGGCTGTCCATTAGCCGTGGTCTCTCTAGGCACAAGAATAAGAGAACCTACGATTATTGAGAATGAATTGTCGATACGGATTCGAAGTAAGCCATGAGGACTGCAGGATACTAGGGAAAGTCGGCTCAAAGACATGCTCGATCAACGCAGCGGCGATGAGGCCAACGAGCAGATCCTCTTTAGAGTAGACATTTTCGACGTCATCCTGAAGAAATCTGGCTAGGTCTTTTTTGAAGGTCTGGTACGCCCACAACTGCGCCAGCTCAGAGAAGCCAATTTCTGAATCAGGCATCACACCGTCCAAAGAAACGATGTGTGAGCAAGTACTTTGGATTTGTTCAAAAAGAGCTGCGTAGGCATGGGAGATGACATCCTCCGGCATGCCTGGATTATTAACATCGAAAGTCTTTGCCCACGACGAGAGTCTCGTGTTTGTTGCCAAATAGCCTTTAAGGGTGTCTATGGCAGCGGCATCTGGAGAACAGCCGGGGAGTTCCTCGAGCCGCCTTTTAAAATATGCAGTCTCGTTCTGGGAGACAAAGAGCTGGTTTTCGAGGTCTGCAGTCTTTCTTTTGTTAGAAGGAGACATGTTCGCCGGGGTCTGCTTTTGATCTATCTTAGAATGGGCAGACTGTTCGCATATAGGGTTTCGTGCAATGGTATGTTGTTCATTACTCGGACCTTTGTCGTCGGCTACCTCAATCTGTGGAAATAACTATCGTGTCAGCGACCCAAAAAGTAAGACGCCCTGGCTTATATATACTTACCTGTTGTACGTGCTCTGAAGTCGGTTGGAAGGCAATTGCGTCGTCTTCTCCAGTCCCCGCTTCTCTAGTTCCTTGAAGAGGCTCTGCATCGAGACTGGGGATACTATCAAGGATGCGTTTAAATTGTTCAACTGTCTCATCGGGGAGTCTCAAAGCATTCGGCCCAATCTTCAAGAATTCCTCCCACGTAACTTCAGAAAGCCGATAGCGCTTCCGAAGATACTTTAGCCGACTCCAAATCTGCTGTTTTTCCAGCCCGGAGCTGGTAGCCTTGAGGAATTTCGGAATCGCAACCGTGAAAAAGTCCACCTGGTGGTTCACGCTCCATTGCAGATACGCATATAGGAAATGAGTCTCTGTTTCTGTCCACCTGCGGTTGGCGCCATGAGTCACACTCTTGCCGCTCGGTAGAGGTACACGCGACTTTGATCCAGTCGCCTTTTGGCGTGACGCCTTTGGGTCTTTCATGGCTGCTATCTGAAGATGTAAACCGGAGGACTTCGTGTCGATGGCAGTGGGAGAAGTAGTTGCTTTGTCCAAGCGGTCAGTTGCTCTGGAGACAATGGTATTATTCTTCCTTGTTGTGCAATGGCCATATATGCTTGCCGTGGCGCATCTGCTGGGGCTGCTGCATCCCGCGTCGTGCAGACAAGGCTCTGGTGTATAGCTTATGATTGGCCTGTTGGTACTGATCAAACAGCATCAGTCACAGTATCCTTGTTTCCCGTTGCTTTCGTGCACGCCAAAGCATCTATCCTACCCTAGCCTGACGATGAGAGAGGGGAGAAAAGAGAAAACTGTTGAATTTTGTTTGGGGCTCGAAGGATCTTTTCCATTTGTGGAAATGAGGTGTAACAGAGGTAATGTGCCTGTGCACCATATTAAATCCCCTTGCTTATTGCCTTTCCTAATCTCAAGACTCTATCTATCTACCTTTACCACAGGTTCAGCGTTCTTTCAGCTATTTCTTGTATCTCACAATGATTTTCTCAAATGGTGACCCGGGGAGAGTGTACGTTGCTGTGGACTTCGGCGAGACCAACTCGGCCGTTGCATACGCGTTTGTACCTCAAGGCACGCCTTCAGAAACCATCAGCCCAAATCACGTCCAAACAATCCGGAATTATCCTTCTGGAATGGTTGCTTCTAAGAGTGATCCAATGAGACTCGAAGTCCCAACTCAACTGCTGTACCCTCAAGGTTGGGTATTTCGCCCCCTCGAAGAATTGCGAGCCGCTCCACCAGAGCCCGGAGTTGATGGCGATAGCGATAGCCGGATGAATGATGCGTCACAGCTTCTGTGGGGGTATCAAGTCCTGGAAGAAACGACGCAAGTCACAGCACACTCGGGTAATGGCGATACCCTACTGTATGGGTTTAAAGTTTTCATGGACAGGGCATACGACAAAGAAACGTCACAGCATCATGTCATTGAGGCTCTCAGGCAGCTCGGTGAGAATAATCCAGGAAGGAAGATTCAAGTCCATGAGATGCTGCTTCTTGTCACCATAGACTACCTAACAAGACTTCTCAAGCATGCCAAGAGCCAGATCATGCAAGAAAAATTCACCATCACATCCTCCGAGATAGTCATTTGCGTGCCCGTCATCTGGGGACAGAGAGCAATTCGAAACATGCAAACCTGTATGTCCATTGCAGCTAAGCTGGCAGGTTTTCCGGGCATCAGACACGAAGACGACTGTATCGGCAATGTCTTCATCGTTTCTGAGCCTGAAGCTGGTGCAACATGGCTGTTAGCACAAGGCTCCGGCATCAGGGCAAGTTCAGATACCAACACTTGCTAAACACAGAGACTAAACGATCATAGAAAAATACGGTCTTCACAATCTTGGACTCGGGTAGGCCTGAAAGACTCTGCAATGTTCCACTGCTAACAGATGTAAGGCGGTGGCACCTGTGATGCACTTACATATACAGTCACTCGCGAAATGCCAGTCAGACTGAGAAAACAGCCAGTTCGACACACTGGTAAGTACTGCTCGTACGAAATTGATGTCTTTCTTACGTATGTGTCAAGGTGCCTACTGCGGTTCCAAGGCTCTTAACGAAGGAGTTCACAGGCTGGTATACAACCTGCTCAAAGATCACAAGTACTTGGAGAGGGATGGTGTTACCATTGCCGGGATTACTCGCAAGTTGATTGATCACGACTTCGATAAGATGAAAAAGCCTAGCTGGTCGGCTTATGGTGAGAACTACGACTGGCGTCCAGAGGTTTTGGGGATCAGGTTCGACCCTGGTGCTCCAAATGCTTGTTATGAAAACAACAGGCGGCCTGCGAAGAACAGGCTCACAATCCGTGCGTAAGTATTGCCAAACTCTCAAGAATTGAATCTCTACATGATCTGTTCTAACATTTCGAAAGTGAACCAATTAACGCAATATTTCGGAAAGTCTGTGGAGACGTCGCAGACATCATGGAGGCTCAAGTCGTGGAAGGCCTGAAAGATGGCGTCAGGAGTGAGGTTAGTGCCATTTTCCTGCTGATTGCAAGATCTACTCTCTAACCAGAATCAACAGAAAGTCGTTCTGATGGGCGGATTTGCAGAATCACGCTTTCTGTGCAGGTGTCTAGAAGCTACACTGGCCAAGATCAACGCAGAACATAGCCTGAGCGCAGAAATTTACCGCCCAAACGACGACGGGTCCGTTTCTTCAATGCAGTACTATTTGAGCTGATCTGATTGAAGTAATAGGATGACAGTAATCGACGCCGTTGCGGCAGGAGGCGTACTCCGTGCCCTCAACAAGGAGAACGGACCCATTCGAAAATCAAAGTCGAGTTATGGCCTTGGGCGATACGAGATATACGATCCTGATGTTCACCAGGGTCAAGAAACCATTCCTGGATTCCATAACGGAAAGACGTATGTCAGCACTATCCGTTGGGTTTCTAAGCTGGTAGGATTCGCCTCGTCAACAAGGGTAACTACTCTCATTTCTGACTACATAAATAGAACGAGATCATGCCGGCAACATTTGAGAAAGTCGAGGTTAGGATCCATACGTTCCCTTACAGGAACAAGGACCGAACGATGAACAAAGGACCATTCTTGTGTACTGATGAAGTATACGTGTCGGACTCGGCTCACCTTGACCATCTCAGCGTAACGGATGAGCACAATGAAGGTATCCATTCTCCTTTTCAAGAACCCCTTTTGACACAATTTGTTAACAATAAACCCCGTCACAGGATCTGAGATGATTGGGATCATCAAAACCGACATCACAGAACATTTCAAGCCAGAACTCGGCGTGATGAATCCCTTCAAGAAACAGCCCGCACCTCGGAAGAGCAAACGGGGTCGCGCACACTGGGAATTTGAATACCAATTGGTTTTCGCCATCGACGGCCTGAACATGCGATGTAAGTGAGAGTTCAATCATCATTGTGTAAGCCACAGCCACAAACTGACAGAAATAGGTTTCCAAAGGTACGAGGGGAAGATTATTGGTGAGCTTAAAATTGGGTGTGCGCCAGGTTTACCATCGGGGGCCAATTAGATGATAATTGATGGTGCACGGAGTGTGTGGCAATCCTTTAAAGAATGCCATGTTGTTTCAGGATTGTCTCACCCAACATAGAATAAACTTTGTCAGCCCGCTCATGTTAGGGCACGGTGTAGCGATAACTCAATTTGGTACAGCAACAAGCCAATTTGGGACACAAATAATGATATAAAACTATACTGTTGTTGCTGATTTGTCAACAAGCTTCCCAACAAAATGAGTCAGGGGGAAAGGTGGAAATCGTATTTCTGCTATAAAGGTGTGTCGTCGGCATATCTTCAGACAAGTTTCTTGCCTCAGCTTCCGCGGCTCAACAGGGCACCTATCCCATACATGGAAATCAAGTACCGAGAAAGCTCTCGAAGCTTCTTGTGTTCTTGGGAAAGACAAAAGGCTTTCGTGCGAAGACACCCGGCGACAGAGCTTCGGTATGACTGTGCATGACTCGACAGAATAGGGGTGTTACCTGGTCGATATAGAAGTAAAAGTTGGTGCTATTGATGGTATTGAACACCTCAGATGGCATGAAAAGGGAACCTGCAAGCGAAGGAGAGCATGAACGATGGGCATGCGAACTGATTTGGGGAGCGGATCAAGTCACACGGGGTGACTGGTCTGTTCTGTATATCACTGTCAATGCCAGTTCGTGATTCAGCCGCGTCTGAACAAACACTCATATACTCGACTCCGCTGGAGAACATTACAGTTCCGTGCAAAGTATAATGTTCATCACGCAATGGTCTGAATAGAACAACCTTTCCTCTCAACCCTAGCCCTGATGAACCTTGTTTCTTTCGAGGTATATAACGCCGTCTCTTCATCCTTGGAAGCCAGAAAAGTCCTTTCCTGTTCACCATCACTTCACATCGCCTTGCGTCCGGAAAAGCCAACAGCTCTGTATCAACACTGTGATATATAAGGTTATCTCGCATTGGAGGTATATACTATACTCTACTGTCTCAACACTCTATTCTCTTCTTCTACCCTCCACACCTTCTACATCAAAATGCCACAGAAACCTCGTATTTGTTCCGGCTTCGCCGTGGAAAACCCGGGACCGACCGTTTTTCTCTACGCCAACGGGTATGGACCTGTTACTTTCCCAAGGACGAGCCTGAATCTGAGCAAAGTCATGGCGACCAACCTCAGCGACTGCGAAGAAGCCAACTTTCTCGACGCTGATCTTGAGACTTTGCAATGCATTGCTACATATATGACCAATCAAACATACGTATGCCCTGCTGGGCTTACACCCACGTCCCCAGTCTCAGTATATGTCGCATCCTTCAAGGCGGCTCTGAATGTTGTCGCACATGCTGCGCCTTTGGATCTACCTGATCTTGTCAAGCAAGCGGAAGAAGTTATCGACAAGACTGAGGATAACATCCCCTACACCCTTGCCCTCCAGGAATTGATCGACAGTGGTGGTGCAATGAACTTTTCCGATCTCATGCCACGGATCGAGGAGACAGCACGAAATATCGTCAAGTACGCACCTGCAAATCGATATGGTCCACTCCTGGATACATTCGGCGTTCCTGACACTTGGGGCAAGCTGTACCTCATGACAGTTCTGTCTACTATGGCTGAAGGAGAACGAAAGGATAGGGCTCTCGAGCTCATCTGTGAAGGTCTCATCACCATGATGCCTCGCGCACTCAAGAAGACTATTTTATCACGATATTTCGGCATCGAGTACGATGAGCAAGAAGATTATGATCGATACGAACTTGTCGATCTCCAGGATGTAGTCGATAATGCCGATGATGGCGCTGGTGTCGCTGATTCCCGCCGTGTCCGCCGTGCCCGCCGGGCTGAACAGGAAATAATTCGACCCCAAAAGTTGAAGCGTGGCAAACAGGCCCGAGCAAGCCAGATCCGCCGCATCAAGAACGGCGCTCGAGTGTGAGGGAAGAGAAGCACCGAAGACTGGTGAGGATTTGCATTTCAACTGGATACTCTGGTGTACAAAACAAAGATTGGACTTGGTATATTTTGTTTTATTATTCTGAAGTTATGAGTACTTCGTTGATGATTGAATAACTTGAATCAATCATGAGTAGTTGGAGTTAATAGGATTGTAAAGTCACATGTCTCAAGTGTCTGGTAAATGTGTTGAGCCCCAATGTGATGTGCCAGTGGCCAGTCATACAAGTAGAGTAGCCGCCGTGAGCCGCCATGAGACGCGAAGTCCGCCTTGAAGTTGCAGAACGCCTTCCCATGTGCCTCGACACTTGACACTCGGCAATCGACGGCTCTTGAATGAATGGCAATTAGCTTTGTTAGAATCTCCCCATCAGGCCACACCCCAGGCTGTGGAATCCTTATCAAGCACGAAACATCACATAACCACATTCCTAGATATCTGAGGCTCGTTGAAGCAAGATACCATGATGTTTTATTGCTTTCCAAGTACTTGGGAATTTGTCTACATTCCATCTTTGTCATCAGCCTCATCCTTGGCCGTAGTTGGTGGCAATTCGGGGCAATGCCTGGTCGGCATCCAGCGGTCTGTCTCACAATAACATGCAGGAGGCCGTCCTTCGACCAGCAGAAACATCATCAACCAACCGGGCAGCTATTTTATAGCGTCATCATGTTCCTCATTTTGGAGTTATCTATACCTCAATCATCCCCCGCTTGTTCTTTCTCCCGTCAACAGCATCTTGCGTCCTCAACTCACTACTACCAGACACTCATATCAGCATGATGGACGCAGAGAAGGATACTCGAGCAACAGAATCGTCAGTTGAATGCCCCCTTCCTTTATAAATTTACTAACTGTGTGAGCAGGCCGTATGCGAGCGAGATCTGTGCCGTTTACTTCCAAGGCAAAGGCCCCTTGTACATCAACCGATAACTTCTCCGTCGAAGCAACGAACTCTTTTTAGCAACAGTAGAAAACGGCCCCTTCTCTTCCACTCTTGGAGATGTTCATTTGGAAGATATCACGTTTGACACAGGCCATGTCATCATTCACTATCTGTTCACAAACACCTACCAATGCCTCAAACCCCGGGTGGAAGTACCGGAAAAGAAGAACGCGTTGGAGTTCGTAACAGCCCTTCGTGTTTACATCGCAACTGAAAGGCTTTCACTGCATCAACTTCGCGAACTCGCAAGAGAGGAGTTGGTACGACTGGGCGATAAGCTGGAACTTTCCACCCTCATCAAAGTCATGGAGGAATCAATCTCGTCATTCGAAGTCCTCCCTGGTATTACAGCATACATCGAATCTAGACTGCTCTCGTTCTCAGAAGAGAGCTCTAGAGCTACAGCCGACCGGGTATTGACAGAAATGGGAATCCCAGATACCCTCAGCAAAGTCCTCTTCAGAAGCATCGTCCTCATGAAGGCCTCTGAACGCTCTCTGGCAGCAGAGCCAACCATTCAGCACGTGGCGGTCGGTCGCTCGGGTATTACATTACTCCCTAAGGTAGAAGCTATAAAGCTGGCTGAGGCTAAAGCTGAGGATAAAGCTGCACAAGAAGCCCTCCGTATAGCTGAGGAAATCGCGGTGGCCGAGGAGATGGCAGAAATAAGGGAGCTCAGGTGCAAAAGAGCGACACGAGGGAAGCTCACTTCCAGACAGAAGAGAAGACTCCACGAGCTTCTAGACAACGCTGCCAAGAGAGACGAATACAAAGCAGCTCGAAAGACGAAAGACAATGAGGCAAAGCTTGCTGAGAACAAGCCGACTGGAGAGGTTGAATCTAGCATTTCTTCTAGAGGCAACGAGGAACAGACCCTTACCCAATCTGATGACGGGAAGGATACTGGCAGTGAATTATTATCCACCAGGAAAAGTAAGCTAGGTTCCATTATGACACCGGTTGAAATCACTCTACAGTCCCCGATATCTTTTGTATACTAACGTTACACACCAGCAACAGGCAATGCGCAAGGCTCCTCTAACACGGCCCAGACCTCGGGAGACAGATTTTTCGGTCGGCCATTTGATCAATCTGACGATGAAACCGAACAATCTTCTGATGTGGTCTACCCGCTCACACCTAGCTTTAGTCAAGCGTCGTCAAGCTGGTAGCAAACTGATATCGTGTGAATTCGCAGCTACCTCTGCAAGATTTCGTCAGATAGGGTTGAGTCACCAGTCTTGAGGTGGATGGAGTGGTCAAGCGAAAGTATAACTGGAAAAGGTCACTGGACAAGGCTTGGAAAAAAAATAAAGAATAAGGACAGATGGAAATTTCAGAAGGTATTTCGAACAATAAAGACTGAGTTTCAAACCTAACGAAAAAAGACACATCATCTACAAGCCCAAGCCATAATCAAGCTCAAGGTCAACGTGCCAACACTTGGAGACCTCGGCATTTTTCAAGACAAACTCACAATTAGGTGCCGTTATAATCACGTAGTACCGACTAGGGTTATCGTCCCAATGTTCATATGTCAGTCATAATTGTTGGGCAAAACCGCCCACGAATAGCAACATCTATGCTTTACGTCTTGAGCGTGAGGTCTTTAAGGTTTAGTGGTCGTTTGACTAACCAGCCATTGGGTAGATTTAATAGATTGGACGGATTATGACCGACCCACGGGGTCTTTTATGACTACACTACGGCGGAGTGTGCCTTCAACAGGCTTGCCTCTTCAAGCAGAGGGCAAGCCAATACCTCGCCTACGGCTCCGGAGAGGAAGTGTAAAAGGAAACTCCCTCTCTAAAAAGAAGATAGCCCCAAGAAGAAGGCGAAGATAAAGAAGATATAAAGGAGGCAGAAGATATGAAGGAGGCAGACCAAGAGGTAGGCTAAAATATTTACATTGCCTAGGACGACAGCTGGTTGTCAGCATCAGGGTCTTGTTAGGGTTGAGTTTATTCACACAGAAGATCCAATTTGAGGGGAGAAAAATTATGAAGCTACACCTGGCTGTCAAGATGCTGTCATTTGACCTTTGTGAGCGGGCATGGACTTTGGACGCGTGTTAAGGTTTTCTAACACACCAAATCTCATTATAAATACTCTCCCTTCTTCCATTCATCTAGATCAGATTCCATTACTGTACACAACAACAGTGAGCCACAAACACTGCCACTACGACCCATTACCGCGAGACACAACCATCCGCCAACATGACCTCTACAAACGACATACGCCCTACGCAATCGTAAGTCCCAATGTACCAGCTGGGAGTGAGACTGCTAACACGATCCCAGTCCCTACGCGAGTCCAATCTGGACACTCGTCTTCGAAGGCGAGAGTTATCTCCATGCGCATCGGAACATCCTTCAAAAGGCACCAGCGTTCTTTGCTGTAGTGCTAGCAGCATGCAACAACACGGCGCGTATAACATGTGCAACAGTAACGAGCATGTCGTTCCATACTTGCCATGTAATCATTCACTACTTGATCACCGGGTTATATCAAAGTCTCGAGCCAATGGGGGATACTGACGCTGAGAAGTGTTTGTATGAGTTCGAGACTGCAGTTGATGTGTACCGCTCTGCCATATTTGTAAACTTGCCGTATCTAAAGGACTTGGCATGCCAGGAACTCATCAAGATCTGCGACGACATGGACCTACAGTCGATATTCCTGGCTATGGAGGGATTGAAGGTAAGCCTTGATGATTTCCCTCAACTGGCCGCGTATATCAAGGCGCGAGAGATGCATGCCAAGGAACGCCTAGCTAAAAAGGAAGCCAATGCCACTCTTTCTAAGTTTCAAAACAAACCGTCCAGCCACCAATTGTATAATCTTCCCAAACGACCTCATCCAAGTATTCAGAAGCAGGCCGAAGACGCACGAATAAGGATTTGGAAGAGGCCCGAGGAGCAGCCAAAATTTTTGAATGACAAATCCTATGCACTCAAGAAGTACTTGGCAATCGACCCCCAAACAACGAAAAACGCGCCTACAGATCGCCTGGACCCTCAGATAGCCTCTGCCGAGGCTGCGAAAGCTGGAAGCGAGGAGAAGCCACAACAGAAGAGGGAGATCAGTGCCAATGAGAGAGTCTGGCCAAGCACGAGTGCCATTCAACACGAAATCCCCATAGGGGCGAATGAGTTCGTCTACAAGAAGAGACTGCCGCCCAGGCGGAGTTGTAAGCGCGCTAATCGTGCAGTACCATCACGAGATGAACCCTGCAAATGCAAAGATCTCTACAAGGACGTCTATCGACTGCTTCCCATGGAAGATACTACGGCCGCTGCCAGTACTAATGGCCCAAAACCTGTGCTTCCCCTCGCTGTGAAAGTCGTGTCTGATGATTGGGATGTTCTGTGTTATATGGACGGGTCAGAAGATTCTGATTATTCGAGGACTTTGGGGAATGCATGGCATAACCTTGCCGACAAAGAGATCCCGGATGCTCCAGGGGGTGATGGTATGTGAAGGCACTGAGCTACCCCTGGGTAGAGATGAGATTGGAAATGAGGGTTGACGGAGCATGTTGAGGGAGGCTGTTGCGTGCTGCCTTCTTTCTGTGGCATGTGGAGATGAAAAGTCGTCATAATGAGTGATTCAACATCATATTGTAGAAAGTATTTAAAATATACCCTTTACACCTACGTTCCTCCTCTACTACATAATTTGTATCGTACCTTTCTTTTGGACATTATTGCTACCGAAAGTTGGAATTTCGAATTGGCTGAATCTCAGAAGCAATTAGTATAAGAGGTCTTCCTCCACCAGGCGTGATAAATATGGCAGGACAGATAGGGGACTTGGGTGACGCAACACACGACTGTTGTGTGCTCCCATACTGCTATCAAGTACTCGCTCTGGTGCCACACAAACTGACGAAACGGAGTTTGGCCACATCATAGGCTAAGTAGTGTTCCAGATCTAGCCGTGGTGTCACGGACTTAATGTTGGTGAGTGAGCTTGGCGACTAATGCGGGAGGCCTACCAAAACACATCATTAGCCGCGGAGGCTAGCGAGTCACAGCATCGCCAAACAAGCAGTGTTCAATTGCCTGGTCCTGTTATCATAATGTATAGTAAAAAGCCTCGGCGGCTACAAGTTTGAGACTGCGGCCCAGTGCGGCCAGGCTCAGCAGATTGTCACCTTGCTCTCTGATGCAGGAGGCCGACTCTGGCGCGTCATAGAAGAGTTATGTTGGGGGTAAGCTTACATCGTTCAAAACTGAGACAAAAGGGAAAATAGTATCAGGGATATCGAAGTAGATTTATAGTGGAATTTCTTCTCTCCAATTACTTCCCTTCCGAGCCCTCGTCTTCTCCAAGCCCAAAATCTCTTGCTACCTTTTAGCCACTTTTCGGGCCCTTTTAACAAAGAAGCCCTTGGACTTTGCATCTTCTTGAACAGTTACCACGAACAGCACTGAAAAGTCAAGAGCCCACTGAGAATCATGGCTCCAGCAGGCGCAGATATGGCCCTGGAAACTTCGTCAGTGTCCCGTCATCAGTTCCGTATCATCCATCATACTTACAAAGTTGCAGACCATACTTTGGAGATGCTTTTCACGTAACCTTTCAAAACGGAGTCACAGCGATTGTACATTGCGATGTGCTTCCTGCAAGTCTACGATCAAGCACCCGCTGCAAAGCTGAATTACGTAAATATGATACTTTGGATATGAAGGATATCGAGTCTGGCACAGGACACGTGATTTTACACTTCCTATACTCTGGCAGGTATCGATGCCTCAAATCCAGCAGTTGTTCTGAGGTCGAAGCCACTATCTATGAGCTTAAACTAGCGTTCAAAGTCCATGCTGCCTCTCTCTCCTTGAACTTGGAGATCCTCCAAGCTCTTGCTGAGGATGAGATATTGAAACTCAGCCATCAACTGAGCTTCCCATTGGTTCTTGATGCCGTAGAGAACTCTGAGATTAGCTTCGCCAAGTTCCCGAGATATGCAGAGTACCTTCAATCTCACCTGATTTCCTTGAAGACCGACTCGTTGGACCAGACAGCGACTAGTATTCTGTCAAAGCTCGAGACTCCGGATACCTTCAGCATGATACTGCTCAAAACACTGGTCGTACTAGGCAGCATGGCTGCGAGCAATGAGCCTGACATGGATAGAGAACATTACAAGGACGAGTCATCTGATCTTCAATCTCTGTCAGAACAAGCCCTAGAGATCACCAAGGCAAATGAAGAGATTGCAACACTTCGGAGAAAGGAGAAGCAGGCTCTGGAAATGATAAATGTGTGTAATGAGATTACGATACTTCACAAGAAGAAGGGAACCAAAGGAGGAAAACTTGGGAAAATGGGTTGGCAGCGCTTAGCACTTCTTGACAAACAGATTGCTGCATATAACCTGGAACACAATCAAGAGCTTTTGGAGGAGGAAGACCACCAGTCTACAAATCAACCAGCCCATATCGATGAAGAGCCCGCTGAAGTTGAAGGGGCAATCCTTGGCTGGTCACGCCGGGACTCCCCTGGTAAGACATCCTGATTGTCACATAAACCTTGCTAAGCGATTATAGGTAACTGACGATCCACTAGTTGAAGTTGGAAGTTCCTGTTCCGAAGTCAGCGGAAGTTTATTGGATTGGGAACACGTCTCGAGAACGGATATACGGCACAGTTTATGGGTTCCGTCAGCGAGTGGAAGTGTGGAACTTTTGTCAAGCTCTGATGGTCAAGTGACACCGAGTATTGGCGAACAACTTCCTTGAGCTCTGACCATAAAGGAGAATTGCTTTTCGTTTGGGTTTGTGTGGATTGCTTTCTGCGGTATGCAAACTATTAGGTTTCAGCACAGTCATTACTATCTGAGCTTACTCTATGTTCCTTCATAGTGCAGACTTATTACACAGGGGTTTGATATTGTACAGACATGTGCAAGCCGTGCGCTATGATTCGCTGGTGGTATCTGCCTGCGTGAGGGAATATAACTCTAATCCAGTCTCCTTTAGACTTTATAAAACTCTCTATGCCGGTTGACGAATGGGATTTATTTACGTTCGTCTCCTCCCTCAGAAGGTTTGAGATAAGGTCAGGAAAGCAACATTGTTCTAATAGTGGCCACATACCATCAAGCTTAAACCACCCATTTCCAAACTCTTTCAGAATCATATTTGAAAAGCTTATTTACCGTGGCCTGCCAGAAAGGTAAGTACCGAACAGCTGTTATAAAAGCCCACTCCGCCATTCAAGAAACTACTCTTCCTCTTGATCATTCGAAATATCGCACAAACTTAACATTCCCATCCCTCTGATTTCCCAAAAACATGTCTTCTCCACCCTCAAGCTCGTAAGTGTCCCAGCCACATACGTATCTTGCATAAAAGGGCTAACTAATATCTCCAGCCAATATACCGGTCGTTCGTGTAGCATCTGGTTTCAGAACCAAGGTCCACTACACGTCTCAATAGACATCCTCAACAAATGTCCAAAACCTGTCGCTCGACTGCACTCAAGAAGCTCCAGTTCAGGGCCCCTCGACCAAGCTAACATCCCTGAGATCGCTCCTGAGACAGGGCACGTCATTATTCACTTTCTTGTTACGGAAAGATATCAATGTCTCAAACCAAGTGGCACTACCGAAGATGAGCGAAATCGCTCTGAGCTGGCAACTGCCTTCTGGGTTTATGTCAGAGCCGGGCTCTTGGAAATACCAAGTCTTCAAGAACTGGCACAATCCGAGATGAAGCGCCTCGTAAGCAAGATGAATTTGGTTTCAGTGGCACAAACCCTTGACGGAACGGGCTTATCCCTTGAAAGACATCCGGCTCTGGAAGCGCATCTGGCCAACCAGATTGACCTTGCTTTGACACAATCTTCGAAAACATGCCTCAACTCCTTGATCTCTGAGCTGGGGGTACCGAGAAGTGTCAGTATGTTCTTTCTTGAGCACATTCTTGAGTCTCAAAAGTCGATGCTTGACACCAATGGTCGCAATGACGAAGAGGCATCGACCGATTTGACTTGGGTCCAATTTGGCAAGGAATTCCAAGCTTTAGTGCAGAGGTTCTCCAGACAGGATCCCATCGATGAGGACTTGAGATTCCAACCAGAGCTTCAGGTAATGGCCATGAGGGAATCTCAGGAGAAGTCAACCCTTGAAGCTCTGATGTCGATGAGTGGAAAGCTGGATAGTACTGATCAAGCCCGCCTGGAGACACTGCAGAGGAACTCAAATCTCAGGGCTGAACTATTGGCAGACTGCGAGACTGATATGGCAGCTTCGAAGGAACGGGTTCGCCAACTGAGCCTACATGCCCAAGTCATTGCCAAACGAATGATTGAAGAGCAACGTGATGGATCATTGTTGGAGCTTCGAAAGGCACAGCATGGCTTTTTGTCCTTCAAGCAGCTTGGTAGTCTGATATCGGGTAAAAGGAGTGTTCAGGCTGTAGAGGAAGTGTCAAGCCAAGTAACGGATGAGTCTAGTGGTAAGAACACAAGCATTTCCTCTTCCCAGAATTTACTTGGACAATTCTGACAGCGGTTTAGATGATGGGATCATGACTCCTGATGCTGACTCAGTCTATGAGTCAGCTACCGAAACACCAAGGCCGGTCGCTAAAGATGAGGCCATTCGACCAAGCCACGCAGATTCGGAGAGAATCGCCAAGTTAAGGCTGCAGAAGGACAACAAGCGCTTGAGGCGTCGCCTAGAAGAACGAGAACGAATCTCTAGTCAACGCACACGCGGCGATCTCGTGATATTATTCCTCTTCTGCCTCTTGATGTCTTTTGGAGAGAAGGCTTATAAAGCTATTTGAATAGTTTATGTATACCTATTCAAATGTATTGACAGTATCCTTGAAATCACCCGTGTTTTCTCAAACTAGACTTGTGCTTGGTGAAATCATTTATGTAATCGATTGGTGCCAGTGAGCTGTTCTTACCATGATCAAAATAGTCACGATTAACAGAACCGGTTAAGTTAACAAGCAACATCAGCTTGATAGCTAGAAAGGCGTGATCGTCGTGCTTGTGTACCCACTCATCTCATACAGCAAATGAGACGAGACAATACCGCGGCACTTGCCGAGGCACAGAAACTCTCGATACACCGCTAATCCGATCATGGAACAGGATCCATGCGAACCTTTGTCCCAAGAATGACGAGGGATATACATATTTTATTACTTCGTGTTCGTGAACAAGATCTTAGACCTACAAAAAACATATATCGTCATAATCCCAACCTTTACATCTTTATTATTCACACCATCTCGCTCAATTATCACTTACACAAATCAAAATGCCTTCCAACAATGCTGCGTGGCTTGTAGCCGCAAAGACGTCACCACTCGAGGTCAAGGAAGCGCCCCTCACACAACCAGGCGAGGGCCATATTCTCGTCAAGAACTCGGCGGTGGCCATGAACCCCATTGACGTTGCCAATCAATACGTGGGAATTTTCATCAAAGAATCGCAATATCCTGTTATTCTCGGAGAGGATGTTGCCGGTACTGTAGAGGCGGTCGGCTCTGGTGTTACCCAGTTCAAGGCCGGCGACAGAGTCCTTGGATACGCGACGTCTCTCGCGAGCAAAGATAATGTCAATAGCGCATTCCAGGAGTACACGGTTATTCGCGCAGAGTGCGCTTCCAAGATCCCTGACAATCTGTCTTTTGAGCAGGCTGCGGTTCTGCCTCTCTCTCTCGCTACGGCTTCATGGGCCCTGTTCGGTGATGCAACGCTTAAGATGAAATATCCCAGCCTCACTCCCGAAACCACTGGGGAGACAGTCCTCATCTGGGGAGGCTCTTCCAGCGTTGGAGGTACAGCTATTCAGCTGGCCAAGGCAGCCGGCTACGAAGTCATCACCACCGCATCCACCAAAAACCATGAATACGTCACAAGCCTGGGAGCCGACCATGTCTTTGAGTACAAGTCCCCCCAGGTGACCAAGGACATCGCCTCGCTTCTCACCGGAAAGAAGTTTGCAGGCGCTCTGGAGGCCAGTGGTTCGGATGAAGCCATGACAAACGCCAGTCAATCCATCGCCCACGCTGAAGGTCTTCGCAAGATGATTTGCGTACGAGGCGCATCGTCTACGTCGCCGGAGGTTGAGGCTCAGGTTATTCTATCAACCAGCATTATCAACACGCCAGTTGCCAAGGCTGTTTTCGAAGACTATGTACCCACTGCGTTGGAGCAGGGCAAATTTAAGGCTGTTCCGGAAGCGGAAGTTGTTGGAAAGGGCTTGGAGTCGATTCAGTTGGGCATCAACACACTTGCGAAGGGTGTCTCGGCTAAGAAGATTGTTGTTTCGCTTTAAAGATAGATGGCATACTATATAATTATAGTCTGACGATAATTATAGTTTAATAGAGATAGTAATCAGAGACTATTACAGGAAATAGTAATAGTTTTGTCAGCAGATTATGCCCCAATGTGATCACTCTTCTTAACCTCGGGTGCCTTTCCCCTCTTCTCCACCTAATGTCAATCAACCTCAAAAGTCGCGCCATCATCTTGGCTTCAACATTTCAGCGTCAATTGGGTGACTGAGTGAGATATTCTCGTCATGGTGGATTCAGAGCAGAAAGAGACTATAGCCCTTATTGGCTTGGGCACGATTGGCCTCTCATTTGCCGCACTACATCTACGCTATTCAAACGCCAACCTCCGGTTATACGATGTACGCAGTGACTTGAAGGAACACATCGAAAGCCTCCTACCAGTCTATCTTGAGTCTACAAAGAAAGAGGGAAGTCAAGATGACCTGTCTGCTCAGGCCTTGATATCCAACGGTCGACTTCTGATCTGCTCTTCTGTTGAAGAAGTATGCTCGGGTGCTACCATCGTACAAGAGCAGGGACCTGATAGGGTAGATTTCAAAAAGTCGAATTGGGCTCAAGTGGTTAAACACGTATCGCCTTCTGCACACCTGTGGAGCTCGACATCTGGAATATTGGCGTCCAAGCAAGTGGAAGACCTCGAGGATAAATCCAGGGTTCTTGTGGTCCATCCATTCAATCCAGTGAGAGCTTCCATCCTACTACAGCTTAGCGTTCTACTAATCAACTTTGAAGCCTCACATCATGCCACTGATAGAGGTTGTTCCTTCACCTCATACCACACCGGAAAGAACACAGTTTGCGATTGATTATTTCAAAGGACTCGGGTCAGGCCACCGCCCTGTCAGAATCAACAAAGAGACCCAAGGCTTCGTCGGAAATCGTCTAGCTTTTGCCCTTTTCAGAGAAGCCTGCCACCTGGTCTCAAACGACGTGGTTTCAGTCGAAGACCTGGACACGATTGTCGAGGCCAGTATCGCCCCTCGCTGGGCTGTAGCTGGCCCATTCAAGACATACAACAGCGCAGGCGGAACGGGCGGAATCGGGGCTTTCTTGCATAATCTCGCTGATACTATGGAGGCGTGCTGGGATGATGGCGGTAAGATCAGCCTCAAAGGCACGTCTGTTACCAAGTCTGGTAAACACGGTGATGGAGATGGTGATTGGACGGATAAGATCTCAAAGGAGACTGAAGAAGCATATGGTCGGCCAACCGCAGACTCGCTAGCAGAGCGGGATCGCAATTTGCAAAATGTTATAGCTGCGCAACCTGAAGGGGCTCAGTGATGATGAATCAAATTGATACTCAAATGTCAATCAACTTCCAATTGTAACTGACCCCTTCGACTGAGGATTCTTGCACGGAATCAATATATGATATCAATATTGCTTGCCCGACTCTACGCATCTCCGCAGACGTATTTACTAGACGATATGCAATTTACAAGACTCGCAAAACTATATCATATCATTACTAGCTGGTTCTACATGTGGATATAGCATAAGCGACCTAGCTGGGTCAGGATATCAAATTGAAGATATAATCTCTTTCTTTGAACGCAAACAGCATCTGCATGATCAGAGTTGGTTTTATTCAGGGATCTAATTCTATGGCACATTCTTTAACATTCTGGGATATCTTGTAGTATACTGTAGAGCCTGCTCGTTTCGAAAAGGTTGGCCCTTGAACAGCTGCTTGAACAAGGCGGTGGAAGTAACAAATCTATCCATGCGTCAATGCTTTCGAACTACGGCATTGACCGGCCAGACAATCGCCCCGATTCCGCCAGGAAGGACTGCGTAGCGCCGTAGCCGTTGGTTCCGTCTAGATACTCCCATTTAAGTAAGACAGGAGTCTGAAACTTCAACATGAACTGATAACTGATTTATAGGTAAGATCAACCTACCAACTTCATGACGTGCTCCAAAACTCCGCAAAGGTGGGCCTTTTTGTCAACACTCAAAACGGCTTATAAATACCAATCGTCGCACGGTTCAATAACGTTACTGAAAATCTCTGCGGGTCGTTCGACGGGCCCGGATTTCAAGCCTGGCTAAGTAACTGGTCCGGCCGACACGGAGGAAACGACTCATGTACCGAGGCTAAATGGCACGTCAAAATAAGTTTCTAGAAGTATCCGAAAAATCTGTAGTATCTTATCACTAAATCTAGCTATTAACCATAGGGAATAGACCAAGTTTAGAAAAATCAAACAGGACATTCTGTATCTCTGTCAAGTTCTTCAGTTCACTGGTTTCCAGACTACGTGATATATAAATCTTCTAATGGATACATCCATGTTTTTGTGTGTTTTTGAGATACCTAAAAGTCTTTCGGATACTTTTGTACACGGATTTGATCAACTCCGTAAGTGGACCCTCGACTGTAACCTCGCAGGCCTCGTCACGGCGTGGTCCGTTCGCTTGAAGTTAGTGAAGCGATCGGACGAAGCTTTGTTTTCCATTGCTAAGCTAGTGCGATCGGGTTTGATATAAAAGAAATTCAACGCCACCTTCAAAAACCTCACACTACATCAATTGTTAATCTTTCGTCTTTATACTTAGTTGTCTCAATATGGCTCCTCCTACAAGATACGGTGACGAGGTCGTCGACCCTTCACCTCTACTACAGCCTCTCGATTATGTCTTTGCAGGACGACAAGCCCCCAACCGCTTCCTCAAGGCAGCCATGTCCGAGAAGCTTGCCACCTGGGATGCCAAGGACGTCTCTGCCCGAGGATACCCTACCAAGGAACTCATCACTCTATACAGAAACTGGGGCGCCGGAGGCTGGGGCTCCATCTTGACCAGCAACATTATCATCGACGGCATGAACCTCGAAGCCCCCGGTAACCTTACCATTCCCGCTGAGGAAGGTTTCGAAGGTCCCCGGTTTGAGGCTTACAAGGAGTTGGCTACCGAGGCAAAGAAGGGCGGCAATCTCTTGATTGCTCAGGTCTCGCACGCTGGTCGTCAAGTCGAGGAATGGATCCAACCCAACCCTATCAGTGCCTCTGATATTCAGCTCGTCAGTGGCGGGTTCGGAGGAAAGACATACGGTGCTCCTCGCGCAGCTACCAAGGAGGACATTGCTACTGTTATCAACGGTTTCGCCCACGCCGCCGAATACCTGGATAAGGCTGGCTTCGACGGTATTGAGCTTCACGGAGCTCACGGTTACCTTCTGGCTCAGTTCCTTTCTCCTCGCACCAACAAGCGCACCGACGAGTATGGAGGCAGCCGCGAAAACCGCATGCGACTCGTCCTCGAGGTCATCGCCGAGATTAAGCGCCGTGTCAGCCCCAGCTTCATTGTCGGTATCAAGGCCAACTCCATCGAGTACACTCCCGGTGGTGTCGAAGCCGAGGACGCCAGGGCCCTTGCCACCGAGCTTGAGAAGGCCAAGGTTGACTTCCTGGAGCTTTCCGGTGGTAACTACGAGAAGTTTGCTTTCGCTCACGTTAAGGAGGAGAACCGCAAGCGAGAGAACTACTTCCTCGTGCAAGCTGAGGAGATCGTCAAGGGTCTGAAGCGAGAGATGAAGGTCTTTTCCACCGGAGGTTTCAAGACTGTGAAGGCGATGGTGGACTCCCTCTCCATTATCGACGGTATTGGTCTTGGCCGCGCCAGTGCCCAAGAGCCTCGATTCCCCAAGAGCCTCGAGAAGCGATCTATCACAGGCACTATGGAGCAAAAGTTTGATCACGATGATGTGCTCAAGAGATTTGCTGCTGCTGGTGTTCAAATTTCTCAAATCGCCAATAACCAGGAGCCTGTAGATTTGAGCAAGCAGGAGAATGCTGATGGTTTGTGGAATGATGTTATGAAGTATTATCAGGAGGCGGCTGCGGATGCGGACCACAAGCTGTATAAGTGGCCTGCTGTGACCCAAGTGGCTTACCCTTACGGTGATGGGGAGATGTAATGATGGCAAGAATACATATAAAATATAGGCAGATAATATCAGAATATATGACGAAGTAAAACTATAAGATTCTCACAAGTCTCTCAAAATAGGATACTCATCTGAAAGAAGTGGCAGTGTTTAAAATACTGTGGTCAGTACTCTTATGCGCAAGACACAATGATAAGATAGCTCGGAGTGTATGTTATCAACAAGTTTAGAATCAGTCAGGATTTCTTTACGAGAAATTTTGATATCCTTGAAAGAGATGAAGCAAATAGCACTTTACCAAACTGAGCCGTTTTCGCTTACAAGTCCGACCAGCCAAGCCCAACATTTCTTCAAGATAAGCTTCTCTCGTAAGCTTATCCCCAACCCTCGGCAGTTGCACGCTGACCAGGGGTAAAATGGAACTATTCCGCATTATGCCCAAGAAAATGCAACCCACCCCATCATCTTTCTTGTCATTCCGTCCCGTCTGTAACATAGGCGCCCAAGCTAAGAACGCCTTCTGTTGACGGACCACTCATAACTTGCCAGTGAGTTCAGCTGACAGGGGTAGGACCGTTTTCGCGACCCTTCGTGTATGCATCTCAAATTGCAGCTGAAAACATGCCCTCTTGATATTGACAAGATCACCGTTGTGCGATGGATTCAGTGGCTGATACAGATGGGGTTGTTGCTTGGCGGCGCTTCAGGGTGACAACGGCTGCTAGACCTAGTATGTCTTATCGTTGAGGTTGTTTCTAGGACTGTGGGTGCAACTTGTACAAAAGATAGCCGTTTCTCTTCTTTAGACTGAGGGGATGGGTATACCACATGTTGTTTTAGAGCGTTACAGAGGTACGATTCACGATTGAAAATGAAAAGCCTTATTTGGCTAGCCTTTTGGAATTTAGGTGTGTAAACCAACCTACGCATCATACATACATACAAGCATCGAACACTTATCATTTTATTTTTTATCTTCTCAGGCCTCTTTGCGCTGTCAATATGCGTTCTTGCAGGATGCCGATCCAGCATGGAGAAGAACTACAGTCTTGTGAACTGGCCACGATCAACTATAGGACTCATTTGGGGAGAAGAGTGCGAGGATGCCACCGCCACTATCATCCCCGACGTCTACAAATTCGGCTCATCTGGTAAGTAATTCATTTTACAAAACGGGGAAACCAAAGCTGATGAATGAATGGTAGGTTTGTGCAGGGTAACAGATGGCAAAACAAAATGCAAACGTCAATTTCTACCAACACTCAATCTCGCACAAGCTGTCCTGGAAGACCTCGACGAGGCAGACAACGCTGGACTATCGATTGACTCGACGACCCTGCAGAAGTGCCGAGACGCGATCGACAAACCCGTAAATCACGGTACGGCGAAGAAACTCGGCATAGTCATGATATCCTTCATCATCGCCTCCGTCTTCATCAACGCCTCCGTCTTCATCAACATCATTTCTCTCATCGTAGCAGCTGCAAGCGGGTCGGTGTTTAGTATAGCGTCCACTGCAGTACTAGCCACGGATGCCTTATTCATCTTCACCAGCATTATCTTGTGTATCGCCATGATGAACTTTGAAGGCGGCGGATACTTGAAGGAGGTCCATGGGCAGGAATTCTCGGACAGAGAAATGATTGGGATAGCAATTTGGATGCTGGTTGCTATGCTGATTGGTCGCGTTTTGTCGAATTTCTGGTTGATTATTGGTGCTATTTGCATCTTGCTTCCTATTGCGCTGGTGTTTGTTCTATTTCTTGTGCGCACTCGGGGGTTCTTCGCTGTTGTTCGCGCCGCTACAGCAGAATAGAATAAGGGATGCTGCTTCTAGGGGTGAGTTGAAGCTAAGTCGTCAAACAGAGTTCAGGGAACAATTTCTCCTTAGCTGAGGCTGAAAGCCACTCAATAGCTCCAACATGCCCTAATCTCGCCGGAATAAAGAATCAATGACTTAACTCTCCCTGCTATCACATTCGTGAAACACCTATACTTTCAATTCGCATTTCCATCTCAGCCCTCTCAATAAGCTCAACCAATAACCCTACCACATCTGCCGCGTCGCACGTTCCTTGCACGAGGCTTGGCGATTGCTTAAACCGAATTAACCTTTTGCCCTGGAATCAGGGACGAAAGTTTAATCCCACGCCAAGACAGGGATGGCCGATGGCTTCAGGGTCGTCCACAATAGAAGTAGCCAAAATTCCATAAAATGCCAATGGTTGCCACATTGTGGCGTTGGCGAATTCGATTATCCGGACTGCATTCGGTGTAGTCCAATATTCCAAGCTGAGCTAAGGGAAAGCTTGGGTATTGAAACCAGCTAAGACATGTTCCAGACGCAAGGCTATTGTTTGTGGGAGAGGGTCTGTTAGTCTAGACCAATATTCCATACGTGAGGGTGAGGATGAAGATGAGGGGATATGGAAGGAAAAGATTATCTATATAATACAGACACTTGTCCTGACTTCCTGTCGAATAAAGGCAACAACTTCCTCTCCATCGCTCCTTCACTTTTCTTTAAGTGTCTTCAGCACTCCTTCCCCTTTCCCCTCCCACGCGGTAACACCGCTCTGCATTCCTTTCTTCTCTTCTCTTTTCTTTTCTTCAAATCATCATAATCACCATCGTCATCATGTTTTCTCCTTGGATCCTCACTATTCTTACTTGTCTTGTCGCCGTTGCAACAGCGTTGCAGTCTCCCTCTTACAGCGGCTACACTCGTGTCTGGCACCAGGACTTCAACGGTAATGCCGGTACCTTGCCCGACTCGAACACATGGCACATTATCCAAAAGCAAAAGAACTTCAACAACGAAGTCCAGGCCTACGTCAAGAGCACAAGCAATCTTAGAAAGAGTGGCAAGGGCTCTCTCCAGCTGATCCCCTTGTGGTCTAATGGGCGATGGACATCGTCTCGCATCGAGAGCAAGTACACCCTCACCCCTAAGGTCGGTAGGGTCACCAGGGTCGAGGCGAAACTCCGTCTGGGCGGTAACTCTTCTCGTAGCAAGCAAGGCATCTGGCCTGCCTTCTGGCTCCTCGGTGCTTCCATCAAAAAGGGTGTACAATGGCCTGCCTGTGGAGAGATTGATATCATGGAGAACATCAACGGCGAAAGTATTGGCTATGGTGCTGCTCATTGTGACCAGGCGCCTGGTGGAGTTTGCAACGAGCCAGGTGGTATCGCCAGCAACATTGATCTGCCCGATAGCAACTACCACACTTGGCGAGTTCAATTCGATCGTAGGAACAGCAACTACAGGTCGCAATCCATCACTTGGTACCGGGATGGTAGGGTCTTCCATCGGGTAACCGGTGCTCAGATTGGAAATGCCAAAACCTGGGCGACTCTTTGTTACAGCCCTCTCTTCATTATTTTTAACGTCGCTGTCGGTGGGGATTGGGTAAGTCTTCTGACCTTTTGAGATACCTAAAGAATATTAGCTAACAAGACCATAGCCTGGCGCTCCCAGCCGTAACACTAAGGATGGGATGGGAAGCCACATGGAAGTCGGCTACGTCGCTCACTATGTCTCGAAATAGAGACCAGCATCGCAATTTCTTTATCTATATTTTGTATGTTTAGAAGTACCAATAATGAACCCTTGGCACTATGAGCTTTGTGTCCCTATCGTGAAATGCTTGTTTCCTTAGTCGATGGCCCACAGAACGAATATGCTGGCGTGCGTTAAATGGATTTACACGACCCTACAAACGCCGATTAATTCTTCAAGGTAGGTCAATCATCACGCACCCTTCTCTTGGTTGATTAAGAATTGTTGCATTGATTTGAAAGGTACAAAGGCGCTTTACATCGCGCGACCAAGTCAGTTACCATTCATTCCCCAACAATACCCAACTTCGGCGTCCGTGGCCCGGAACTACTTCTCTTTCTCAACTTCCCTCTCTCCGTCCTCGGTGTTGATCCATCCGCACCAGGCTGCGACGCGGCTCTCCCAGCATTTTTACCGAACAGACTACCCAGTCTACTGCGACGTTGCTCCTTTTCTTTATCCGCCACCGATGGACTGCCCGTGGTATTGCCCATGTTGAACGGCGGATCGTCGTATTGAGCATCGGGGATTGGCGGCGCATCACTGGAAGGACTGGAGTCGTCTGGTCGCTGTTGGCGGTATTCGTTGGGGTGGTAGAATTTGCGGTTTTCAATCTCGAACAGACCGGCTTCAATCGCTGCTTGGTTCTTCTCCATGGCTTGGGCATTGCCACCAAAGTGCTTGTCAACACTCTGGTTTAGTGTTCCACGAAGGGTTTCGCTGGCGCCCTGCATGTGTGTTAGCTTCAATTGTGCGGGGTGTGCTGGGTAGCACTTACATGAATACCTGCAGCAGCGGACTTGAGGTTTGCGAATGTTGATTTACTGGCTGGCCGGGAATAATTCACAGGTAGAGAGGGATTGGCAGCGGCTGCGGCAGGTTTGTTCTCAACTGGTGGCGGAGGAGGAGGAGGAGGAGGAAAGGCGCCCTGTCCGATCTGTAAAGGCGCCGGTACAAACTCCTGCGACCGTCTAACGTTTCGCTCAGGAATTGCAGGCGAATTGCTGCTGTCTGGGACAGAAACCTGCGAAGGAATTGGATCGCGTGGCGGAATGATTCGTCGACCTGGGGTCTCTAAACTCTTGCGACGCGATGTTGGGGTCGTTGGCGATGGCTCATACGGTGTGGGCGTTATGTGTTGCACAGGCGGTTGCTGTTGCTGCGGGGGAAGTGGTGTGACGCTTTGGTTGCTGACGGTGGGCAACTCCATAACCGGCGTCGGCTCCTCAATCGTCGACGTCGTGCCATTGGAGTTTGTGACTGTCGTTGTAGTCGTCGTGGTGGTAGTAGTCGTCGTTATCGTCTGTCCCGTATTGGGGTTCGTCACCGTCTCCCTCTTGATAGTAGGGCTGGTATAAGAGTCGGGCCCTGAGTTTGGGTTGAGGCTGGGCCCGCTGTTGGGGACGGGATAGGGATTGGAATTAGGGACAGGCGTTGGAATGTCGGGCGTCTTGCCTGGACTCAATCCGCTGTTGCTCTTTGTGTTGCTCAGATCGCCCTCTGTTGTAAGCGAATTGTTGGGTTCACTGCTTCCATACGTCGAGTCCCCCGACGTCTCTGCGTTTGTTTCGGGCGGGTAAAGTTCCTGGCTTTTGTGCTTGTCTTTTTCCCTTTCCTTTTCCCTGTCTTTGTCCTTTGAGGAGCTAAAGATCTTCCATTTTGAGCGCTTCTCTTTGTCTTTGCCAAAACCACGGTCGTCCTGCATCGACATATTGACACGATGAACAAGAATTTCGTATCTGTGTGATATATATGAACAATTGATTCGGTTTCTTTTCTGTGATAGTAGAATTGAATTGTATAACAAAACGAAACGGCCTTGACAACGGTTGGGGAAGTGTAAATCAGGCTTATCCTGTAGGATGGATGGATTGCTGTAAATATGACGGTGATGAGGTCATTATACCTTGTCCCCGGTTTGAAACTTCTCAGCCACCGCCGATCAAGTCTTGGAGCTGCACTAACGCGCAATGACTATTCCATGACTTAATAGCACATATATTCTCTGAGAGATGCTGTGGCGTGAGCTCGAGATGTATTGAATACAGCCACATCTTTAAACTTTGGTGACGAGTCTTTCATAGGTGGCGATAGAGTTCAACATAGGATCTTAGCAGTTTTGGCGATATCTATGGCGGTGATCAGTTAGCGGTCTATCTCATCTCGCTGGAGAGATGATGCGTCCAGTATCGAAAACAGTTTGGTCCAGAGGCCTCACCTACTTCTCCAAACCTACCGAGCCACGGCAATGAAAACTGCCGACCACGAATTCATCTGGCCTTCGCCGTGAAATATCGGCATCTGCCGTTTTGCCGTCTTTTCAGTCTCAGAATGTGAAACAAGTGCCAAGACAATTGCGATCAGGGTCTTGCACCAGAGCTACCCTGCAGACAAGAGATCTGGCCAAGAAGACCCGACAACGAACTAGTTAGATTGGCATACAATAGCAGAAGGCCTAGTCTTTTTTGTTCTTTTCATAAATTAAAGAGCTGACCTATTCAGAACGAATGAAATCCCCAGTGCTGTGGTTGTGTCGCCTGCGCTGGGTCTTCGCTAGACCCATTCACTTGAATCTTGATCTTCGTGTCAAGCTGATAATTCTCCGATAGACAAGCAGGGGGTAATATAAAATTAGTTTCTTCAGGTAGCATCGCTATCAAACTTCTCAGATCTTAGCTAGCGGCTTGATTGGATAAATTGTGTCTAAAAGTTTTGCCGCTATAACAGTTCGACCTGAAGCTTGATCTGGTGGTTATTTCGTGAGGGCAATATGGGCCGATCATACTCAGCGCATAGGATTCGGTGTTTTCGTCCTGTATAATCACATGGTGGACATCTTGAATTGAGGGATGAGAACCGTTGGCGACGCTACAAACTGCATGCTTTCTCGAGCTCGCACTTCTATCCATAGGTCAAAGCGAGTTTATTTGAAGAAAATGTAACTATAGAGAGGTTACGACATTGGAATAGACTTTCTAATTGTCCATAGTCGCCTTCTGATGTTCTTGTAGTACGTGTCGTTTCTTCGTGTTGTTCATGTCAAGAGAACACGATCAGTGCACAACAATCTGATATTTTCGCAACCCCCTTTCTATATAGATCAAAGAGATATCAAAGGAACTCATAATAACGGTCAGTGTTCCCTCGTAGCCCAGAACAACCTGTGTAGTAGCCATAATGTTCCCTCTTGCACTGCCAGTGCTCGACTTACAGCCTGAGCCACTGGCAAACAGCCCTTCCTGGACATTGCACTTTTCGATCACCACTGCACTGGCAGCTGTTCAACCTTCCCCATGCCTCTGCAGGGCCACAACGGGCGTGGAGAACCTCGTGAACAAGCTCATTCACTCATGGAAGATTTCCTAGTATATATCCCCGTCCTGACCTGCATTTCAGACCTCCTTCTTTCTTCCTTGCCAAACACACACAAACAACTATTGTCAGCTTCTAGCTTTCTTCTATCAAGAACATCCCTGATCACAATCATCAACTATCTCAACTCTTCATCATCATATTCCCTCATCAAAACCATCTACACTCATCATCTTCTACCCTCTACTCCCCACACAAACACCCCCTTCACAACACCTCCTTTCCTCTACATCAACATGTCTACCACTCCCAACAAGACCTGGGCCCCGGCCAACCGCGAGATCATCGACATCGGTGGCTCCAAACTCAACAACACTTTCGATACCCAGCTTCCCCAGGCTTTCAAGGGCCAGGAATACTTCCCCAAGGAAGTTGCCTACACCACCGGGATGGACAAGTGGTGCAACATTGCAGACTCCTCTTACCAGACATTTGATGAAATGAAGATCATCGAGGCTACCGCTGGTAGTATTGCATACAACATCCCTACCCATGTTGGCACCATCATCGACCTTGGCGCTGCAAACTCCCTCAAGTTCGAGCCTTATGTCAAGGCCTTCCTTGCTCAAAACAAGACCTGTGTTTACGTTGCACTGGACATCTGCCGCGCTTCCCTCAATGAGCATGTCGACAAGGCTGCTACCAAGTTTCCCGGTGTTCTCTGCGTTGGCCTTTGGGGTAACTTTCAGCAGGGAGACCTTTACTTCCACAACATCCCCGGTCCCCGAGTCTTCCTCTCCCTCGGCAGCATCTTCTACAATGCTCCTGACAACATGTGCGTTGACCGATGTGTCGAATTCAAAAACCACATGGCCTCCAACCCCTTCGACTGCCTCATTGTCGGTCAAGATGGGCCCTCTGCCACCGAGAGCACTGACTCCCACAAGGCCTACGGCACCAAGGAGTACCACGCATTTTTCACTACCTACCTGGCTGGTATTCAGCGCCATGCCGGAATTGTCGCTGACGCTACCAAGGCCTGGACCTACGAGTCTAAGATGAATGCTTCCATGCATTATTTCAAGGTCACAGCGACAGAAAAGATGATCTGCACCCGCGCTACAACAACTTCATTGTTGAAGCTGGGACGGAGTACACCATGTTCCCCTCTTGGAAGCGCGGTGAGGAAGAGATCCACAAGATCACCAAGGAGATTGGTCTCAACATCAGGACCCTCGGAAAGGCTGCCAACTCTGGCATGCGTCAGTACATCATCCAACCTCAGAACTAAGCGACGCTGATGACAACCACATTCCATTTCCTCCAGCTTTCGGTCACGGTTTTTCGATTTACGAATTTTGCGATTAGACAGCACAAAGACTCAACATTGAGACCCGCCCACGCGGAATATATCCCCTTTGCTTTCAGTTCACGATGTCATGGCTAGAGAAGACGAAGGTCTTCAATGCACGATACCTACACAACATTCCCCCCTTTGATTTTGGTTCATAGTTTACACTCAGCTGTCGAAGACATAGATCTCCAGCATGCGAAATATGCAGATGTAGACGATTTTCCCCCTTGCCCTTTGATTTTTGTTGATGGAGTTCGGATAGAGAATAAGCATGCCAGGAAATGACCATAGCTCACACGAGCGCTCACCAACCATCTTGTGGTAGATAGTTTGGGCGACGGCCCCCCTGAATAGACTACATTTCAGGAATATTCCTTGTCAACAATGCAACTGTGAATGCTGACGATTAAGGGCCTCAAGACTATATTGCTAACCTTCTGCAGTTTCCTCTAATGGCCGAGCGCACCATCCAGGAGTCCATCATGACTATAGACAGGAGGACATGGTGATGACGTAATCATTCACCTGTGGAGAAATTTGAAAGCTGGACTCTCACACATTTAAGAACTTGATTCTTTTATCATCGCCTTAGACTTACATAACCTAACCAATCATGTCAAAGAGAAACCTTTTACTATGTTTCGATGCCTTCGGAACACTAATCAGACCTGTTCAACCCGTAGCACAGCAATACGCTCAAGTTGCTCGACAATGCGGTCTTACTGACTTCAGCGATGATGAACTACAATCTACCCTGATATCGACCATCAAGCAGGAGTCGAAGAAAAATCCTAACTACGGAAAGGAGACTGGTCTAGGGGCGACTAAATGGTGGACAAACGTTCGTTGAAATACGCACCACCCCAGATTTGATACTGACCATTTCTAGGTCATCCACAATACCTTCACATCGGTTACAACGGACGGGAAGCCCCTGCCCAAAGACTTGGCTCCTAAGTTACTGCACCGCTTTGCGTCTAGGGAAGGCTATGAGACTGAGTCAGGTCTTATAGAAGCGTTCAAAGGCCTGAAGAGCAGCTCGTCCCGACACTTTGAAAAGCTTGTCGTTGGTGTAGTCACAAACTCAGATGATCGAATTCCCAGCATTCTCTCCTCATTGGGCCTAGCAGTCAGTCCATTGAGATATGGAACCGAGTCATACTCGGAGCAAATCAAGAGCGAGACTTACGATATCGACTTCCACTGTATGTCCTACGATGTTGGTGTCGAGAAGCCGGACAAGCGCATCTTCAACGCCGCCGAACTCATGCTCGCCCACATCACCAGCGCTCGCAATGGCAAATCCCTAAGAGAAGCTGAAGCTGAGGCAGAAAGCTGGCAGAAGGTCTATGTCGGCGACGATTACTCTAAGGATGTTATTGGATCAGTCAATGCGGGCTGGAATCCGGTGCTACTCGACCCCAAAGACGAATGCGCCAGTATCGCTGACTTGGAACTCTGGCGATCGTCTCCTGGCGAGAAGTCTCAGGGAAGGACCTGCAAGATAGAAGATCATCCTGCTGAGACGGTGGGAGACTTGTTCAAGGATTGTGATGTTGCGACTGTTCACTCGCTTCGTAATTTGGTTTCGTGGCTCACTTAAGAATTGGCGCAGAATGAGATAACCAGGCTGTTTGTTAGGTATGATAAGAAGAGCCAGCCGCTGCGATAACACGCAAGAGTGCTGGATGCCCTGGTGAGATTGGGATAAATACGCAAATACCCCCGCCATAATCTTCTGGTAACGGGGCTAGTGGGTCCATAAGTTGCTCAATCGAGTTCACCAAAATGATTCATATTGAGTCGTTCCCAAAATGGAGCAATAAGACTTTTACGTATAATAGATCAAGACCATTCGGTACTCAATCCTTAGGAACCTTCACTCTGCTCTGTTGTTCTACTTCCAATGTTCTGTTTACCAAAATAAAGACACTGCGAACAAGATAAGCAAAAGCGCAACCATGGCGATAGAAATATCAGTCATCGAATCAACCAGACTCGTCACACCCAGCGAAGAGAAAGCCATTCCTCTCTCACTTCTCGACTGTACTGCGGCCAACTTTTCAAATGCGAGCGCTGTATGGCTGTTCCAAAAGCCAACCCTCCCACGAGGTGACATCTTCAATCTCGCACGCCATCTCCGCGAATCTCTCGCCCTCACTCTTCAATCATACCCACAATGGATGGGACACCTCAAGGCTGTTGAATCCATAGATGGAACTGTCCCTCCTGAAACGAAACACTTCCCGCCTCATGCACGGCGCTATGGACGTATTTACGCACATTTTGGAACTGAGAATGATCCTGGCGTGGAATTCGTCCATGCTAAAAGCACTGCTACTCTCGACTCCTTATATCCCTCAGATCGAACTTCCAAGCAGCCCTCCTGGTTATGCGACTCCAGTATCTTTGGGAAGTTTATGGCGCCCATTTCTATTTCCCAACCACTAAAGCATTCCGTACAAGACGAGAATGGCCTGTTATATCCTCTTCTGTCTATTCAGATTACCGAGCTAGCCTGTGGTGGCTTTGTGTTAGCTCTGAATGGCGCGCATCCTCTTGCAGATGCTACTGCGTTTATATCGCTTTTTAAAGACTGGGCATCTGTCAGTCGCTCAATTCTGGAGAGGAAACCTGTATCTCGCTTGAAGCCAGTATTTGACCACACTCTTATCGACAACAACGCCGCTGGAGACATTAATGCGGATCTTCCTGATGAAGCCATCGTTCAACAAGCATTGTCTTTACCAATGAACAGATATGACTGGTGGGCACCAGAGTCGACACCCCCTTGGCCATTTATGATCCCAGCGCCTTTCGATACTGAAGATCTACAACCAGCAGGCAAGGCCATGCCATGGGGCGAATGGGACTTTACTTCGCCAGTTTCAAACTACATTGTTCATCTAAATCGCGAACAAGTCAACTTCCTCTGGAACAAAGCCAACGAGAACTCGCCGCAGAAACTCAGCCAACACGATGCAATCTTAGGCCACATTTGGTCCTGCATCGCCCGTGCTCGCGGTTTAGAAAACGACACCGAACTTATCCATTGCGATCTCGTGTACGGAGTCCGCTCATCTTTCCAACTCGACGACAGGTTCCTTGGATCTCCTGTTGTCATGATGAACGTCGAGCTACCAGCCTCCAAAGTTTCTGACTCTTACAATTTGACCGAGGTGGCAACTAGAGTCCGTACAACCCTCAAGAAGATCGCGGGCCCCTCCAACCTGGCAGCCCATCTACACGGTGTGGCCTTCGAGAAATCCCCTCAACGGATATGGCAAGCATTTCTGGGACAACGCCACTTGATAGTCACGACTTGGGCGCGTGCAGGAATTTACGATGTCGATTTTGGGTTCGGGTCTACCTGCAGTTATGCTGAAGGTGTAGTGCCTGAAATGGATGGTAATGTTCTGATCAAAGAAGCACCAGGGCCTCCTGCGAAGTATTGGACTGATAATGGTGTGGATGTTTCTATTCATATCAAGGCAAGCGATATGGAGCGGTTGATTAGAGACCCGCTGCTTCATCCCCTTCTTGCTTAGAGTCTGGATAGATGGTCGTTAGGAAATACTCATAGATGTCGGTTTGCGTTTGCAGCCAAAGCAAACGGCGTTTCAATCTGTTTGAATGTATTAAAAGCCCTCGACTATCTTATACTTCTTACCCCTTTGTCTCAGAGCAGAGTCTATTTTCCTTCTCGGTCTTGCTCCAGATAATTGGTGATCTGGTCCAAGATCGCCGCAGAGATTACTGCTCCAAAATCTTGTCCGCTTGTTCTATCAACGCAGAACAAGGCCAAAGTCAACAAAACCTGCCTCTGTTTCCTTTTTTTGTTATAACTATCAGTGATTGCAACCTCAACAAGACTACACAACTTACCATAGTGGCCCAGAATCCAACAACCGTGCATCCTGCCGCCCTAGTAACATACGACCGGATCTCATTGTGCTTATCAACATCCAATCCGCCGGCGAATGTAGCAGACCGATCCCGATTGGTGTCCAGCTGTACTTCGCGTAAGTGTGTGTGTTTGGTATAATCCAGGCATGACCTTACCGTGAATCCCACCAGCCTTTCTTCCAACCACCACGTTTTCACACTCTCAACTCGTTCTCCGTTGGGGCCATCAATGACTAGAGTTTCTTCATGCTCGTGGTTGAGATCGTAGTGTTTGCTATATCTGTCATCTGTGCGTCTGAAGCCTAGTTCGGCATTTTCCCTGTCATCTGTCGACTTCATAGAGACGGACTCAATCTTGAGCATATCCTCCTCATGAATACGGTGCCGGACGGTGATTTTTGTAAGTCTCTCGGGATTTGAACCCCCAAAGAGTTTGAAACAGAGAGGCAAATCCTGATCCATGGCTGAATCAGATCTATTGCTTTGAGATAAAGCTTTGTCGCTTCCAGGGAATGACAATCCAAATTCCGGTAGGTCGGGATACCACAATTTCGGCATTCCTCGTTCAGGATACAGGGCGCTTTCGTCAAGGGGAGCAGCATCATTAACAGAAAATGCAACGAGCTTAGTAGCCTGTTCCCAAGTCAGTATAGAGATAGTAGAATTACATCTTTATGCGGGGTCCTGCTCGAATCACTCACATCAAACTTGCCCTTTAACAAACTGACAACCTCGCTACGGCAAGAATATGATCGAAGCATTCGCTTAGGAATGTCTTTGAAATCCCCAACCCAGTCAGATCTCCTTCCGGTATGCAGGACTAGCGCGAGCCCTCTCACCCCACGCTGATCAAGCGCAACATCGAAGCCCAGAATTCGCATTTCCCCTTGTCTCTTGGCAAGTAACGTTTCGCTCTGCGGGTGCTGGAAGCCAAGTAGAAAGGACCTCCCAATGTCGTCCTGTATCCTCAATCCGGAAACGTAGGTTACCCCAAAGACTTCAACCGTAGATGTGTAAATGCTGCATGTCTCGGTAGGTATCTCGAGAACACGCTCGTAGATGGTTCTTGATCCTCTTTCGCGCAGTTGGCTTGGAGCCTTTTCCGTTCTACCGACGGTCACCCAGCTTATCTCCTCTGGGGGCGCATCTTGTTCGTAAGCGGATCTGACGGGGTTTCCTTCGCAGCTGACCTGACGCATTACTCTGAGTGTCTGGTCTAAAGGAGAGCACAGGTTCCAGATATGTCTTCGAAGGTGAAGAGTATAGCGAACAGTCCCATTTGATTTCGCAGCATTGATGGCTTTGCATATCGACTCCCAATTCCCACCTGAGTAGTCTTGTGCCTCGAATATGTAGTCAAATTCGCGTCCTGGTAAGAATCGTCTCCGCCAGAACCAACTTGGCAATTCAAGATTGGCGAAAGTACGCGATGCCTGCTTCAAAAGAGATAGTTCTGGGAGAGTAAGGTGGTCGACAAGTGCTAAGAGTATGTCCGTTGGCAATGTAGCAAAAGTGTCTGGTTGATAAATTTTGGCAAATGGCTCAATCTTGGGCATTATTTCAAGAGGGGGTTCGGATGCATAGCTTTCAAATATTTGCCAAAGCTCGACAATATTGCAAGGGTTAACATCCATGCCCAAGACAACCGGCGAAGAGGTAAGAAGATTCTCCTCGCCTGGAGCCACCGCGAGATCAAATCTGGCTCTTCCTCCATATATGTGGCCAAAGTTCAACATACCAGCTTGTATTGGCTGCGAACGGCAGAGATTCAGCAGCGACTGGAGATCCTCCTGATCTACACGTCGGTAGTTTGTTAGTAACTTCCAGCAGGCGGAATGGAATGGATATCCCCATGCTTCCGGGCCAACATCTACTACGAATGAGTTTTGGGAGAAGTTTTGGAGAGCGTAGGGTATGAGGTTAACCTCGAAAGTTCGCTTGTTGTTGTGTATTTTCCTATCTGAAAGCTCAATGTTTATGACATCAGAACTCCCTCGTCTGCGCCCAGACGTAGAAAGATATGCTTTTGCGTTTGCATCTGTGTCGGTAGCGTAGACTTTGATTGTTTAGTCCATGATGGCTTTTACTGCATGCGGATGAAGTGACTGACCTGTATGAAATTGACACATCCACAGTGGCATCTCGAATTCGCCGAGAATTGCAATCCCACAGAGACAACATCGTTTCCGAGATATTGTGCCTTGAAGTAAATGATCATCTTCCAAGTCCATTTTGGATAAACCGTGCTCCGTATTGAAGGCTGTTCAGGCGAACTTGATGAAAGAGGAAAGGCGAGTTGTATGTTGACGAAATGGAAATACCAGAAGCCCCGCAGTTGTTCCAAGAACAGTAGCCGCGCGCGTCCCGTGAAAGTAACCTGGTTACTAATTCTCCCATTATCAAATCCTCCCCCAACGATATCAAATACTGGATATCAGTTTTTGAAGATTGCAAGATTCATTTTCCTGATAGAAAGCCAACATGCATATTCCTAATTATATTGAGCTTAATCGACTTCAGGGAGCTCACTACGCTATCCTAGCTAATGCGCTTCGCAATGTTCTTGGTACAGATATTGCACTCCTGACCTTTGCTCAAATTGTGGACGGCTTGCCTACTTCTGATGTTGCTTGGGATCAACACGGGAGCAAACATCACCCGGACCATCCAGTAAATTACCACAGAAGTCTATGTGATGGTGCGCTAGAGAAGGCAAAGGAATTCCAGGCGAACTTCACTCTGGGTGACGTGAAGGTAGACATTGAGGTAAAAACAATATCTACTACGACAGCATGATCAGATTGCCAACGTTATAACAGAAAGTCGAACAATATCAGCATGCCAACCCTTCCTCCAGATCATTCGGGCTGCGTCTCATCGAGATGACAGCTTGTGCTCTGCACCAAATCGGCGTTCTATTGTCACGAATGGAAAAGCTCCATGACCCTAGCACGACTAATGGCTATGATATCGAAGGCACTACTAAGTGGGAGCGTCCCCCAGACCAGTGGCCTCGTATCGCTCCATGGCCCACAATGTTTATCAAGACGAATTTCATCGCCTATGAACAGTATCCTAACGGAATTGATGATATTGTCGGGTACTGGGCGGAGAATCGCATCCTAGGCGGTGTGGCTCTGTTCGACCATTCCCAACAGTGGGAGGCTGACGATGAGCCAAATGTGTACTTCCTATGTACACGCGCAAACGTTACTTTCCGTGTCTGTCAACTCCTTGATGATCAGCAATCGGCCTTGCTTGCCTTTCTCCTGGCAGAAAGTAAGGATGCACCTGCCCTCTATCCTCTACCCATTCTTCCAGGATCTCAAAACCGAAAACGAATCGACCCAGTTGATGCTATTCCAGTCCACAAGGTTTACAGGGACGAATGGGAAAGGAACCCTCCTCAACCAAAGTTGAGAATGCAACGATTCATGAGACCACGTGCAAAGAATTCGCTTGATTATCCAGAGATAGATGTGGATGAGGAGATTGAGAGGCTAAATCGAATGTGATGGATCAATGGTCACATGGATTTCGAGATGCAGGACCTGGATCAAAGAAGCTGCAAAGTATGGAGGACCGGGGTAGTCAACAGTTCATCGTCAGACCTTTGTCCAATCTTATAATTACCTGTACACCTTTACTACCTCCACAAAAACCGCAATCCAAAAATGATATCGGACTTGTGATTGAGAACAGGTATTACCTCGTGGTATTTGATCATATCCAGCAACTACGAAGTTGAATCAAGTGGAAACTATCGTAAGCCGGTGAGATCAGACTGTTGTGTTATCAGAAACGTCGTCTCGTGGTTGGCTCTCCCTCCAACCACGTAAGCTTATGTCTTAGTCTGCCTCGTTTCTGTTCAAATACAAAAGATTCTCCCTTCGTCGTCTCAACTTTCTATCATTCACAAAAAGTCCCAGAAATACAACGCATATAGAAATGGCATTACCACCGGGAATCACTGAAGTTGGACCAGAGGGCTACTTCGTGGGTTCTTCCAGCCTGCCTGATGAAAACCACATTCGCAACCCAACATGTGTGGAGGCAAGCCGATGTTACATATGCCGTTTTCCTATTGACAGAGAAAACGACAAGATCGTGACGCGTAAGTGCGAGCCCTAAATGACCCTGAGGACTGTGAAATTGAGACAGCGACAGTGACGTCAGATAACCGCGTTTCTTCCCCGTTCACAATGTATCACGAAAAGTACTATGCACCCCTATACATCGACAAGTCTCTCAACATGTCATTCCGCCACTGCGTATATCCATACCGCACCCATCGAAGAGGTCTTGCGGTGGCATTCCATGCTGACTGCACTCGTATGGCTGCAGACTTTGGAATGGCTCTCACGGAATGTCGATCTCTTACCGAGTATTCGTACCAGCCAACCTCTGTGGACCACGGAAGACGACGGGGAGTGATCCGTACATTGGTAGAGAATGCACTACGCAAGAGATATGGAAAGCTATCGACAGAGCTTTGGCGTATCATATCTGACGATGATGACTTGATAAGACTTTACACTATAGCAGAGATGTCTCTATTTCGCAGCGAGATTGAGTTTTCCGTCGACCCTTCAGCTTCCGTATGGATTAAATATGTTAAATTCGACGGTGGTGAGTATGTAAGCTCACTCTCCAACTCCCCCAAAACTGGAAGCTGTCAAGCCTGGGAGTCAATATCGCTGTCCGCCAGCCAGTTTCTTTACATCTCGAGTGACTACCTGGGGATCAGACAGGTTATCGCCGATCCTTCTAAAGCCAAATCAAATTCAAAATATCCAGAACATTGGAAAACAGTACCAATCAATGGCCAAATGCTCTTTTTCACTGGCGATGTGAGTGTCGAACCCAACTTGGAGGTGCTATTTACTAAATCAAAATAGGGACTAAAGTTGAGGGAATTGATGAATCCCTCCATTTACTGCAGAGTCAAATGGCCTTATCCTATGACATCGTCTGAGATTGAGACCATGTCATTCTACTTCGCTGGCTGGGGTGAGGGGGAGACTGTGGCCAGAATGAGAACACTGGCTTTCAACGAGTCTGAAACAACAGGTTATTCTGTCTGTTGGGCAGGTGATGAAATGATCTCTTTTCACGCTCATCGAAACACCCAAGAATTGGACACTCAAGGTTCGCCGTGGAATAAAGCACCATCCGAATACGAAGACCGAAGCCATCTTAAATGGACATATTACCCTATCGAGCAGGACGAATACATTCAACAGATCTGGATACGAGGGTCTGACATGTACGACACGACAAAGTCTCTCCCATCTCAAGGAGAAGGGGGCTTAGTGTTTCAACTTTCCACGCCGTGGGGGCTACAGACATACAAGAGACCTAGTGACATAGCTCTCGGGGTAAGTGTTCTCGTATCAGATATCTCTCACGAATACTTGAGCTTATAATATGTTAGTTTGTGACCAGTAAAGGTCAGCAAATAGTGGCAGGAAGCTATCCGGGTCACCACGGAGAACATACATCTTTCTCTAAGCATCGCAGATGGCTTTTGGTAGCAGGGACATATACAAATGATCCGATCAGGATTTTCTTCTCTCCTTCAACTCACGGAATTCCTCTCATCGCTGCACCAGCAATACCAGACAGCAACGGAACTACTCCCTCACCGATTCAAATCCCACTTGGTACAATGCCCCGTTTTAGCCCTCTCCATACTGTTCACTATTCCTCAGCCTCACTAGAAAAGGTGGTCAGCGTGGCTGTATGCCCAAGCAAGGGCGAGAAGGACATGGCTGTCATCCGAAACTTTGACTTGGAAAACAGATGTATGAACGAGATTAGGTACAATAAGGTTGCTGGCCTGCTCTTGCAATATGCCAACGGTAGTCAGGCAAGCGTGGGGTGTTTTCGATTCGATTGGAGTGAACCGCCGCTTGCGACGGGAAACTCGAGAGGGTTATTTGTGGGAACTCGACCAGGAAAAATAGCGCAGATCCCACCGCATGTGGCAGCTGTGGGTGTGAAGCCTCCAGAGAGTGAAGATGAATGGACGTGGAGAGAGTTGCCGTGGAAGGGAACTCTGGAGTGGTGGTTCAGCCCTTACAGTCTTGACACTAGTATCGCTCATGTAGCTTAAAGCCATGACTTCAGAAAAAACACATATGCATTATCTCTTAAAGGGAAAAGCAATTTGCAATATGCGATGAGAATTGAAGATGGCACAACGACAACCTGTAGTCACGGGCAAGGATCCCAGTAGCAACAGGTCTGCGTCCAAACGGCTCGTCTGTCATTAAATGACTGGCCAGAAACTTCTCGCAAAGACTTCATTGGTTTCAGACAGTGCTTTCGAGATAAGAGGGTTGATCGGCAGGCTGTTGGTCTATTTCAAGCAATGATCTGGTGGCTTTAAAAGAACCTTCTGTTTGGCAAGGGATTGGAGGAGGATCAGGAATGCAAGAATGGGCAGTTTGATGGCACAAGATCACAGCTAGAAAGAAACCAAGATTAAACTCATGACAACCCCGGATGATCACTGGTAGCCTGAGGTCGGTGCAGAATCGAGATCGTCTGTGTAACACCTTAATAGGAACTACCTTGATCTACATAGCTCCCGCTGCTCCCGCTGCTGTTACTTTGAAAATACCCTGCGCCGATCTCCTGCAGCGAGTAACTTACACAACAAGCTCCTGGTCGGCATTTACGTAATATCTCGTATATGCAAAAAACGAACCTGCAGCTTTGAGCATAAGGTTTCAAATATTACTGCCTAATAGAAATTAGACCATATATTGTCTTCCGTCAGATTTAGTACACGATAGACGAAGTATTCAGTTGAGTTAGGAGGCGGCCCTAGATATATATACGCGGTTAGGATCTTACTTCAGTACAACTGTACAACCCTCAGGGGTATCAATTATACGTCCAGGGACAAAATTGACTTGCCAGTCTATTCTATTGACTTGCTAACTAGCCCAGTATTTTCTTCATCTACACAACTATCACACTCTCTTATTAGCGTTAGTCAACTCCGTTATAGAAAGGATACCTACAGAAGTGCAGAAATGCAAAATTAATCCCCCTACGGGCTATACCTCTATATACCACTCTCTATAGCTAATTCGACGGATCTATTTAACCTGAGGCACATGTCTGGTACTGACCCCGCACTTGGATAACCAATACAAACAACTTCAACCCGCCAATTGCAATCTACATTCTGGATTACGACGTTAACAACCAACACGATAACCTCCTTGATCCACATCTGATACTACGCTTTGACAACCAACACGACAGCTTCCTTGCTTAAAACCGCCAATTGCAATTTACACTTGGCACTGCGCCTTTTAACAACCAACACGGGCAACTTTCGTGATCGACATTGGGAACTGCGCTTTGACAACCAACACGACAACTTCATTGATTCAATCCGCCAGTTGCAATCCACGTTTGGAACTGCGCCTCTTGAGAAGACGATAACAAGGAAGGGGTTGAGCAAAAGCGAAAGGTGAAGAGGAATATAAATATCCAGCTGATTTCATTCCTCAAGAGTTTCCGCTACTCCAACATGACATTCAGAAACCTCAACAAGACCTGGCGCGGCATTATCTTTGGACAGTACGAAGAAGACCACACAGCTGATGTTAACCAACAGGCAAATTAAATCACGCCAACATTCTTCGTCTTAGTCACATCAACATATGTTCTGCCCTGGTGGGGAATAAGCAACACCTGCGACGTCACTGAAAACTCATGTAATGTGATCAGTAATGCGATAAGTGATATTGCCAAGAGCAGACTGTATTGTGGCAATTGCTTGCGTGGTGTCGGTGTACTCTTTGTGTTGTCGCTCTTCTCGTTCTTTCGTAAATGGACGAGTCGTATTGTGTTTATTAAAATGTGACTTTTGGCAATAAAGGTGCATAGAGGTAAATGAAATGGAAAATGACTGCATATTCTGGACCAACATCGACAGGGAGGCAATAGACTGACCCGAAGCTCACTGCAGTACCAGAAGATAACAGGCCGGCAATCAAACAGCTTGCTATTTCGGATGGATATAGTGGAACTACCCATGTTTTTTCATCAGAAGATCAACAACCAACAACCAACAACCAACAGCCATTGGGGCTCTGACAGGCCAGCAAGGCATTTTCATTACGAATTTTCAGAGAACCAACAAAAGTCATAGCGTTACAAGGAAAATGCACCAGACAGTATAGCCTACTGGAATACTATCTCGCAAATTACATCACGGCTAGCTTGTGGCTAATGGAGGTTATGCTCTCTTCCTGTGTATGTTCTTTCTGACCTCAGTTAAGATCTGCTAACTGATCTCCGAGAACGGATTCTACACACAAAAGAGAGATAGTTCAATATTCCCTTGAGGGTGCCTCTAGTTCTTTGTAGACGCCCCTGTCCGAGGTCTTGTACCTTCCTTTAGTCCGTAGGTTGAGTGACTTTGACCCTTGACATTTATCTATAGGAAGTCAACGCGCATATTCTTCCTACTTATGGCAAGCCGAGGAGGATCTTATACACTATGACGTTATGCAGAATTTCTCGTCAATGCCTTGTCAAGTTGCCGATCCTCTCACCAAGTAGCTATCTACTATCAGGCTGATCGGTTCTGACTATGATATCACCGATCTTCGTCGGGGCAATAACTGTCCTAGACACTTGGAAAGTATAAGAGGGACGTGAGGTTCTAGCTTTAGGCTCTCTCTTCCATTAAATAACACAACCACTACTATTACTTCACCAAGCTATCCAACAAATCACGAGCAACTCAAAGGCCTCCTTATCACTCTCAAATACCATTGCCTCTACTCCAAAATAACTTACAATGCATTTCAATGTTACCACCTCTCTTGCCATCATAATCAGCATTGCCTGCATTGCCACGGGCATTCCAACTTCCGACCAATCTTCCCATCTAGAGAAACGCAAGGAACGCCCCAACATCAATGTCAAGGTTTACACAGATGACTATTGCAACGATGAAACTGGATCTTACGGGTTCGACAAGCCCGACTGCGAAAACCTCGATAACTTCGCCGTTGATGTTCTTTCCATCAATGCTAAAGTTGATGGCGCAATTTTGAACGACAATAACTGCGGTTGGGAGGTCTACGCTTTTCCTGCGCTCGATTGTGAGGGTGACGGTCCTGAGGGATGGAACCGACTCCTCGAGGGATCATGCAGACACGACGCCGGCATCCCTCGTAAGCCAATTAAGAGCTTCGCAATCTACGAGTACGGACCATGCGTTTAAGAGCCTTCTTATTAGGCTTGAGCCAGTATATCATATGGGGTTCTAGTCAGTAGGGTAGTATTTTTAATCTAGCTAGTTTAGTATTCTCTAATATCTTTATAT
>ONZP01000084.1:0-46082 GCA_900312805.1 Fusarium torulosum | reverse complement strand
AGACCCAGGCTCCTTCCACCCCCGTCCAGACTGAGGCCCCTGCCGCTCCCCAGCCCACCAAGACTGGCTGCAAGGCCAAGAAGGCCCGCCGTCACGCCCGTGACATGGCTGCCCGCGTCTAAGGTATTCTCTTATGGGAAAGAACCAAGCAAACGCGCTGAGCGTGGTTGTCTAACAAGCTTTGTTTTCAAGGAACAAAAGCATTTCAAATCCTGAATGGGATGAATCTTGAATATTCTGCTGTATATATGTGACCTCGAGTCCGTCATAATAAAAACCCCTTTTGAACCAATTTAGTCTTGCAATTTGTGACCTGTTCTGTATCTGCTTTAGTACCATATTGGATCTGAATGTGACATTGTATTAGAGTGCTTGCTTAACCTTGAGTATAATAAATACTAACATAACAAAGAGCTAGATCCTGAGACTTGACCTCATACTGTTGTTTATACTTGCCCTCACATTTGCATGCTTTTCAGATCGAGCTGTTTAAATGCTGGGTTCTATATCTACTTGTGTAATCGAGGTAAGATACGCGAATGGAAATTTACTTTTCCATTTTATGGACCATCACTAGGCACGTCAACACACAGCTGAACAGTAAAGCATTAGCAGTCACGTATTGACCGACCACGAAAATCCGGAGTCCTTCAAATGAACCGAAGGCTCGGAAACACGTCCTTGAGACAACTGCCTCCCCTCTGGATGTAAATAAAGAACATCCAGAAGGTGGAGGAACAGACAGGTATAATGTAGACCACCACGTTATTGGCATACAAAAATGGATGTTAGTCCAGAGACTTGTCCGTATTGTGGTACATATCCTTAGACTCATAGCTTAATCCATTTCGCCATGTGGATGTCTCAATATACTCAGCATGATATTCCGCGCTCTTCTCAGTATTTTATTCTCAAACGTTCGGCTCTCCGGCAACCTACTTAGTCAAGCCTCAGCTGTCAAAATGCTTCGCTATACGGGAAATCGAGTTAGTGCTTCAATAGTTTGAAAGCCACGGTGGGTGTTCAACTTAGACATTGATCACAACCAATAGCAAAGCTGCTCTGGGCGCTATATCCCTAGTCGTCACGAACTATTGGTGTACGAGAGAAGAGCAATTTCTTTTTTCGTGATTCTAGCAGGGGATTCATAGAAACATAAGAGACCTGATTCTCCCAGCTACCGAGATCTGACATGCACTTTCGAACTGCCATTTCGTTCGTTTTACGTCATTCGGCAGCTATGCATTCAACGGTTATCATCTCCTTGGCTTTTGGCCTCCTGGGAATTGACTCTGTGGTCGCCAGCCCTTGCAAGCCAAGTTCTTTAGGTAAGAGAAGAGCATATGGCTTCTTGTTCAAGGCACTTACATTACGAAGTAGTTACTACGGCTGCAACGCAGACTAGTACATCCGAGCCATCGTCCTCGCTATTGTCAGACACTACTGTCTCAACCGGAGTGTCGGAAGCAACGACGACAACGACAATTGCGGTTTCTGAGTCCTCTTTGCTGTCGACTGATATTGAGTCTACGGTTTCGATCGCCCTGTCTCATACATCTGGTCTATCTACCGAATCAACACTGGAGCCAACAGCCACATCTATCGAGGAATTATCAACCCAAACAACATCTGACGCAACATCCTCATCTGTAGTACAGACATCAACCGCCGCACTACCAATCCCAACCCTTTTCTCATTGACTCCCCACGGCGGCCCAGCAGATGGCGAGAAGCTAGTTACAACTGGTGCCTCAGCAAACACCCTAGCGCTGGGCGTCTCCGGTGGCCAGTGGTTCGAAGCGCAGTTCACCTACGACGAAGCAACCGGCCATCTCCTTATCGGCACACAGGCGATGTGTGTATTTTATTACAACGACAACAGGAGCTCGATGACAATCTGCCCTACATATGATTCACCTCAGTTCGCGCCCATGGTCTGCGAGCCGCCGACAGGTAGATACCTCAAGTGCAGCGTGCCTGGTGTTAAGTGCGTGTCGGGCTCTTCGCGACCTGTGTGTACAAGCAGTGGCGCTGTGTTTAAGACTTTCTATTCTGGGCTCTGGTTCGGTACTGCCTACCAGGTCTTCCTGAGTGAAGCTGACCGTGCTATTACTGACATGTTTGATCCGATTCATCTGGTTGTTAATGCATTGTAGTCATGGGTTACCTCATGACAAGCCGCTTTAAGACTTTGTACGAAGCGATTGAAGCATAATTTAGTGCAGTTCGTGACAACACACTGTTTGTTGCTTAATTCAATGAACTTTGGCCTATTTGATGGAGAAGCTTCATTATGCTACAGTACAAGGGATACCGGGAGGGTTCGAAGAACTAGGCAACAGTGCGAATTCGAGATGGAATATAGCGGCCGTTGTAAATTCACGTTATCATATCCCCCTCGACAAGTTACCTTCGACCTCTCAGGGTTGCTAATCATTGAAAAGCCTTATGCCTGGTCAAGCGGCCAGACCAGAAGCCGCAGAGTAAAAGATACAAAGTTGTAGTTCTTTCACCGATCTTATCTTACCCACGTGCCCAGTTACCGAAGAGAACTAACGATCAAATGTCCATTGTCATGATTCGCAGGTTCTGTCAGTTCAGTACGTTTAACGAAAATGTATAGCCACGTGCATTGGATGGCTCCGGGGCGTGATCAAGCCTCTGAGTCTCATTGGACGTTGTGTTGGCTTGGTTACTCCTGATCGAGCTAGGTCGGAGTTTAGCAGGTTTCCTTGTGAAGTAACGTTAGCTATGCCCGATTCGTGCATGATCATCACGTTCTTAAGACAAAGCCCACGCGACTTCTTTTTCCCTCTATCCTTTGTTGCGACTCTTCTAACATCATTTGCCAAATATCGAAATATTCATTATCAATTCAGGATCATGTCTACACTAAAAAAGGATCCGGATTCAGCCGGGTTGGAGGAGCAGAACGGGCCTAGATACGGGACTATTGATGTCAAAGTTGGCAGCCAACGAGATCTTCTTGATCTTCAGGATTTGGATCCAGCCTTCAATGAGAAGATGCGGCTTGTCAATAATGTGAGGAGTTAACCTTGACCTTCAGTGACAGAGCTGACGTTTCATTCCAGGCTATTGATGAAATCGGATGGACCCCTTATCATATGAAATTATTCTTTTTGAACGGCTTTGGGTGAGAACTTCTAACACAACTTTCTATGTGAGCAATTTCTGACTGCTCTCGTTCGTTGGGAAAGCTACGCCGTCGACTCAATGATCACTCTCTTCCAATCCATCATCGCTGCACAAGCCTTCCGAGAGTTTGGAGAACGAGGCTACGTCAACGGGTTGACAATCGCTACTTACGTAGGGATGCTGACCGGCGCCCTTTTCTGGGGCTTTGGAGCCGATATCATCGGCCGCAAATACGCCTTCAACATCTCCTTATTCCTCTGCTCCATCTGCTGCATCATCGCTGGCGGAATGCCTAGTTGGGCATCACTTGGGGTTTTCGTCGCGTTGCTGAGTTTCGGCGCTGGCGGAAATCTCGTCATGGACACGACTGTCTTTCTTGAGTATCTGCCTAGTAACAAGCAGTGGCTTCTGACTCTCATGGCTTGTTGGTGGGGTTTCGGCCAGGCAGTTGCTGGTTTCATAGCTTGGGTTTTCATGGTGCCTGATCGCTGGAACTGCTCCGATGTCGAGACATGTACCAGAAGTAACAATATGGGCTGGCGATACGTCATGTTTACAGGCGGCGCTCTCGTATTTGTTCTGTCGCTCCTTCGAATCACCATCATCAGGCTCCGCGAGACACCCAAGTACCTGCTTGGTATAGGTAAAGAGGAGGAATTGATCGAGACGTTTCAGTTTCTTGCTACCAAGTACAATCGCACTTGCTCGGTCACTTTGCAAGATCTCGCCGCCTGCGGTACTATCACTTCGGCTCACAGCAAGAATCGCTTCTCCATAAGCGAGACTATGATACATATCCGAGGTCTTTTCGTCAACAAAAAGATGAGTTTGTCGACCTCTAGCATCTTCCTGTCTTGGACCTTGATTGGTTTAGCTTATCCTCTTTTCTACGTCTTCCTCCCGTAAGTATCCATTTCGAACCGAAAACCCTGGTCTTCAGACTAGCAGATAACAGGATACTAACAGAATTTAGCTCATATCTAGCGAGCAGAGGCGCAGTCTTCGATCGCACCAAGTTTGAAATATGGCGCAACTATGCTCTGACCAACATCAGCGGTATCCCAGGCCCAATTGTCGCCGGGCTTATGTGCAACACCAAACTCGGCCGCAAACACACAATGGTCATCGGAGCACTCATCAGCATGGCCTTTTTCTTCGCTTACACCTCCGTCAAGACATCAGTGCAAGATATCACCTTCACCTGTCTAATCGCATTCTGCATCAACATATATTACGGCACGCTTTACGCCTACACCCCCGAGGTCCTACCCAGCGCCCATCGCGCCACTGGTAGTGCCATCGCGGTTGCGTGTAACCGAGTGATGGGAATTGTGTCGGCGGTTGTTGCGAGTGAGGCCAACACTGACACGCCTGCTCCGCTTTACGTTTGTGCTGCGCTGTTTCTTGGGATGGCAGTTGTTTCGGCGTCGTTCCCGTTTGAGCCTTACGGTCACCGGAGTTCCTGAGCAATAAGCTTTGAATTATCTGACTATAAATCGATAAGATTATAAAGCAACGTTATAAGAAATCCCCAGACATCTGGCGCAACTTCATTACGGACATGAATTAACGGTTCAAGAATTTCGGGTTACGAACTAAGCATAGCTCATTCAGATCAGAACTCTTGGTTGAATTTAGCTACAGAACATCAAAGCTTGTCTAGCTCAAAGATCCTTAACAGCCTTGCCCTTCTTCTTATCCCACTCCTCCAACCAAGCCTTTGTAAAATTGATAATATCCTGCTGGGCCTTCGCAACAGCAGGAGGAGGCAATCCAATTTCAGTACTATCAGGATCCAACCCATTTTCATCCCAATGGTGTACGCCATAAGGAATCAGGATAAAAGGCTCACTGGCAGTAGACTTCCTGGGTGGAAGGCCGATCTTGTGAGGCGTAGCAGCCCTCCAAGGATCATACTCGCCGTCGATGAAGGCTACACGAGGGTAGCTGAAGTTCCAGCCGCCAAGCTTGTTGATGGATTCGACGTTGGGTGGCGTAGTGATGTTGAACTCCTCGCGGCAGGGGATGGTGCTGTACTCGACGTCGATGAGGCGTGAGACCATTGGGAGCTGGCCTTTTGGTACGCCCGAACCAGTCTGCCAGTAACCCCACTGTGTGCAGGTTTGGTACGTCCATTGACGGCCAGATCCCGGGTTGAGACTAGTATTGTTGATAGAGCCGCGAATGGAGTAGCATTCATTCACGGTCTTGCCCTCGCAGCTGCCAGACTTGTCACTCTCGACATTCGCTCTGATGTAGCCGATGTAGTTGAGGAAGCGGTTCGTCAGATACTTGACTTCGCTCTTGTGTCCGTGGGATGAGAGCCACTTCTTGACATATGGGATGAGATGTCGAGTGCTTGCGAAGAGAACGCTGTCGGACGAAACACTGCCGCAGTAGTAGCCGAAATCGGGAGAGTCTTCTGTGGGATCCCAGTTGTTGCTTTGGAGTCCTCCGATACCTCGAGAAATAGCCGAGGCAAAGTCATCATCTTTTAGTCCGAGAAGACCGAATGCAATCTTGAGCTGCTTCTTCTCCTCCTCGTCTTTGCCGAGGAGAATGTCATCGATGACGCGTGTGAGCTTCTGTGTGACCTTGGCGCAATCGCCAGGCGCGAAGAGACGGGCTGCCTCAAAGTACTCCCAGTAGTCAACAATAGCCGCTGTGACACCAGATGAGGAAATGCCTCCCCAGAAAACATCAGGGTAGATCTTTCTCGCAAACGCGGCAAATGCACCGGCGTAGGATCCACCGTAGATGATGTAAGGCGTGTTGGAAGCGGTAAGGTTGTGCTCCTCAAGACCAGGAAACTCGACATGCTGAGCGAAATACGCCGTATCAGCGAGCGCCTGCTCAGTAGAAAGAAAGCGCATGTTCTCAGTCTTAAGATCCGGAACAGGGAAACTGGTGCCGTAGTACCGATGCTCGAGGATTACTCCAATGCCTCCCGTCGCGTTGGCAAGCATTTGTAGAATACCATGCTCAAGGAACGGAATTCGACCTTCGCCAGAGGTTTCACCCGCAGCGAGGATGATGACCGGGCCGCCCTTGCGATAATACTGCGCGTCGAACCAGTACCTCAAAGGAAATTTCTTATCAGAGTGAGGCTCGTAGATGGTGTCATTGTGGAAATGATCCACCGGAACACTTATGTTGACGGCCTTGGGACCCGAATCCTTCGCCCTAGCGGACAAGGCGGGAATTCCATACGCGCTCGTACCAGCGGTGAAGGCCGCGAGGTACGCAGCAGCGCAACCAGAAAACCACATGGCGATAATCGAATTTCTAGTAATTGACGAGGTGATGTTCCTGTCATAGTTTATTCGCGGGGCTTTGGCCTTTTAATATACTGTCTGGCGCGTGTGCATCCACCTTCCTGATTCAGATTAACAAGGTGCCCCAACATCGCATCATCGTCGCACTGAGAAACATAAGTTCCGTAGCATTTGGAGCAGGGATCTTCACTTTTATAGGAACCTTTGTGTGGACTTTTTGCTTGATCGCGGCAACGACGAGCCGGTTGACTTTTCTTATCTGCGGATAAGATTAAAAGGCTTGGATGTGCCGTGAGGGGAAGTTGAAGCGAGAACTTCATCACCGGGGTGATTGTTGATAACAAGCCTCGCGCGACTTAACTCAGAAACTCTCCACTGCAATGGGAACCATACACGCGCATTAATAACTACATGAGCTACAAAGAGAGCCTTTTTAGCTTTTTAACGATAATTCCGCCAAACCAGACTTTTTCGGCATTAATTACTTCTTATCGATAACGCCGTTCAGTACAGTCCAAGATTGACGGTGTTGATCTTACCAAGATAACCTCAAATGGCCGATGCTGCGGTGCCATTTGGCGGACGATATCAAGATTTGGAATAAACCTTGGCAAATAGAAAGAGAAATTCCTCCTAAAATCGTATATATGTTTCATGGCCATCTGTCGATTGGACACACCGGGAACGTTTCTTGGCAAGTTGTCATTCCTCGCACTCGCAGCAGCTTATTCTCCTCCAACATGTTGCCACTGAACAGCCTTCTAAACTAACAGGTCACTTGTCCCATTTGACACTCACAATCTTCGAGGGCTTGCTCTTGTTCGCTGTGCGGATCGAAGTCTACCCATGCTCCTGGAATTGGTCGTTCGGTGTGGCTCATCATGGACCAGAACTGGCCCGATAATTCTTCCAAGCAGGGATCCCACGAAAAAGCCCAGTCACTCGGCATCCTCCCAGTTGCATGAATCACCAACGCTGGACCAGATTCTGGTATTCGCATTTCTGGCCGCAATTCTAGGCCATCCCCTATGCTTTGACCTTCATAGCCGCACTCATAGCTGCGAATGGCTTCCCATCTCATGTACTCCTCCAGATCAATGCCCGCAATCGCCAGATCCTCAAGTAGCATCCCAAGTGCTCTTCTAACCCATATTCCGAACGGCTGCAAGGCGAACTGTCGTCGCCAGAGACTCGTGAGGATCTCTATAATATTCATGGAAGAAGCTTCACTCGCCGTAGCTCCAACAAAGATCTTACGAGCTAGCAGTCGCCATCCTTCCATGCTAGCTCGACTACTGAGGAATACGTGGAGGTACTCTGTTGCAAAGTCCTGCAAACTGGATCCAAACGGGTTGTGGCTTTTGCGGAAGTTTTCAGGTACGACCGCACCTTGCGATAACATTTCGAGAGGTACTCGTGGGTTAATCACCTCCCATACAATCAGGTCAGTCAGCCCCTGGAAAGATATATGGCTACGCAGCGACTCCCATAAACCTTCGAAATTCCAAATTAATTCCGAAGTGTAAGCATGAGACCCGAATGCGTCGTCTTCCTCGGTTACCAAGATACGACCAAATTCTGCAAGTGTTGCATCCGGCCGTTGACAGGACCAAGATAGCATCCAGGTTACCATTGTACCTTGACTGGTGTCAGCTAAAGACAGGCCCAAAGACATCAATGCTTTGATCACATCTAGCTGTCTGACGCGAGTTGCCACCTACGAAATATGAGACCCAGTTCATGTTGCAGAATATTAAGCACTAACCTCGATTAGTGAATAGCCAGTCGGATTTCGATCATAGATAGAAGCCTCTTTGTTTCTAATAGCTTTCACAACCAAGTCAGTTCGGCCATCCTCAATGAGTTGAAATATCTCGGCGTCTCGAGGACGAGTGGTCCAGGCCCTGAGCTGAATTGTCCAGCCGCTGTGCGCTCGGAGAGCATGGAAGTCCCAAGCCCTTTGCATCAGCCACCGTGGTAACTGTAATCGCAATTGATGGACTGCAAGACATATATATCAGTATGGTTGCGTAATTGTACGCTCTGCAGGCCAGAGGTCGCTAACCTTGTGTTTTATCCAGCTCATCAGGCGCATGCAAATGTTCGGTTACCTCATGTGACTGGTAGAAAAAGCTTCCAAGAAAGCCCGGCTGATGCCACGGGATAGACCGATTCCCGGGGCGCTGAACAGAGATTGATGAATTCCGTGATGTACCAGAAATTGAGTCGTGCTTGATATGTTCATTTTCCGTGGTAAGCAATGCATCTGGTTTCTGCTCGACAATTGGCCGCCGCTCTGACTCGTGCCAACTTTTGAGCTTGGATACTATGATCGCCGATTGAGATCGCGATAAGGCACTGCAAAAGGTCAACAAGAATTCTATACTCGAACTAATACTCTACCCTGACTCACATAAGATACGTTTGCTGTGATAAAGAAACAAGCTGTAGTGCCGAGTTTAGTTGACGCTGATGCTCTTCTATCACTTTCTTTATCATGACTTTGAACTGAGAGACGAATCGCTTCCTTTTTCGATTAGCAGTAATCTGACTCTCCATATCTCTTACCAACGTCTCAAGTGTTTCAACAGCCTTTCGTGAGTACTCGAGACTGCGCTTTGCCGCGCTGTCGTTCTGTACCATATGGCGCGTCTGTTGAAATTCGTTGTCCATCTCTTCGATCGCGGGTGCAAGTAGTTCAAGGTGATCGATACATCTTCTGATGCTTTCCGGAACATCCTGTACTTCGTCCCATAGACGCTTAAGCCGGACTGTACTCGTGCCCAGCTTCCCTGCTACTCCGACTATCGTGATAATACTGGAGGCAAGTCCAAGTAGCTCGGCCATGTTGATAGGTTCTTTTGGTCAGAATTGATGCAAACCCGATGAAAGTAGATGAAAAGTATGAGAAATGTTTTATTCAGCCTAGGCGACGGAATTTAATGAGTGTTCAGCTCAGAGCCTGACTGCCTCCGCCTCCACCTCCGCCTCCTGCAGGGTGTCACACGTGCTCAGCTGTGAATGGGCTATCCCAATCCCAGCGTACTGGGGCTTTGAAAAGAAACAGAATACTGCCAATCAAATCATCTACTTCTCTGCCACAGCACTATCGATTTAACAAATACTACACACAGCCATCGCGAATACCGTCACCTTCCACGTCTTGGCACTACTTGTTCTGCCTTGCGCACCATTATCCATGCCCATCTCTGTGGCTATGATGCCAGTCTCGGATGTCTTCCTACCGGTCAGTGAAGTCGTGGTGATAGAAGAGAGGACATTACTCCTCTGTGCCTCAGTGTAGTAACCGGCAAAAGCAATGGTGTGATTAAGCCAGATAGCCCTGTAAGGCAGGGCAGTCGTCGCCTCGAACTATCCTCCAGGAGAGTATTTGGCGTACTTCACAGCCTCGGAATTCTGTGCAACCGACCAAGATGAAGCGACACTGGCGTAAGATGATAGGTGGGTAGCAAACTTGAGGGCGAAGAGTCGGTGAAAGCACACCAATCGGGTTGAGGAGGAAATGTGCACACAGGCATACTCATCGCGTCTGTCAAGGTTGACTTGCAGCCTTTTTGAACTGCATCGCCATGGTCGAGGATTGCGTCGGGGAGATCCCCTGTAGGTTTTGGGACGTCGCAAAAGGACTCAAATGCATGCAATGTGTATTGCCAGGGGTTGTCCGTTTTGCTGGTCAGAGTGGGAGGTAAAAAGGTGTCGAATACTGATGCCACTACCATCGCAATCTACAGGGCAGCGATCGCTATTGTCGATCTTATGGTGAGACTTGAAGCAGCTGTTGAGAGTTCAGTACAATGGCGGATGAATCAGAGAAGGAGATACCCAGAGGCTTTGGCACATATTCATAGAGAAAAAGGGGACGGACATGGAAGCAACAACTGACTCTCTTATCGGCTCTTGCTTCAAGTGGAGAGAAGTCCCAGCTGCAGTGATCTTTTGTTTACGGACAAGGAGGTACCAACACTGTGACGAGGTTACTCGATGCGCCTAGAGCCTTGGTGTTGACAAGGGTATACGGTGAAATGAAAACAGCCGATTCTTTTTATTTTTATTTTTTAACATGTATCAAAAACTATATAACCAACTATATATTCATAAAGTCTGAAGCTCCCTTTCTCGATGACTCCTCAGCTTTGGCCTCGTCACCAATATGCGCGTGGTAGAATGAAGGACCTGGATAGTGTTTTGAAGCAGAGACGAACCACCAAAGAGTTATCAGAAGGCAAAGACCGCATAAAATGACAGAGTTATAGTTCATTGTCGTTGAGTCAAATGGAATACCAACAGCTGCAGACAGTTAGCAATTACGAGTAAAATGGTGCGAAGGGAACACTCACGAAAACAGAAGAAGATGTCAAAGACAACTATCAGCATTAGTGTGAATCCGTTTATGAAGAAGCCGAAACTCCTGAGATGGAAGGGTCCGGGAGTGAAACGCTTGCGACCGCTCAGAAGATTTGCCACAATCGGAATAGCATATGACACAGTTGTGATGATGATGAAAGATCCTGTCAAGTTGCTGAACCCAACAGGGCTCCCAAGTGGAATTGCTCCGATTCCTGATGCGATAACGGCGACAAATAGAGTAGACTCAACCGGTGTTCCAAGTTTCGTACTGACTCTGCTAAAGTACTTGGAAAATGGCACAGCTTCATCTCGAGCCAGTGTCCAATAGGTGCGACAGTTCGTCAATACTGTTCCGATGACACAGCAGAGAGATGATATGAGAATAATGAATAGTAGAGCAAATGTTGCAGCAGGGCTCCCTGTAGCTTGGTGATATATCCCAGCCAGAGGAAAAGTGTTGGAGTTTCCTTGTAGTACGGAAAGATCTGATATGGCGTATCCAAGAACGATGGCGAATGCTAAAGCATATACTCCTCCGATGGAGATGTAAAGAAAGATAGCTCTGGGAAGGTCTTTCTTTGGGTTGGTCGTCTCCTCAGCCATATGAGTAATAGCATCAAGAGTGCCAATGGTAAATGCACCATTGAGAACACCAACCATAAAAGCTGTACCGTCGTTCCAGCCTGTCAGGTTGTTCTCATGGAATGAATTCCAAACAAACTGACTTGACGCATGCTTTGAAGGCATGACTGCCACAATGATGATAGTGACAAGACCGCCCGCAACGACAAGGAACAAACCGAGCTTTTGAGTATAAGGAACCAGACGGTTGGAGAAAATAACCACGAATGCGCTCAACCATATCACAATGAGATATGCGACATAGACGTGCCAGGCAGAAGGTGAGAATTCAGGCGTGAGAGTCGCGTAACATTGTACACCTGCGTTGGCAGCAACTTGGACTAAAGATGCTAGACCAAACATCCATCCGTAGAAGTTAATCCAGCCTGCATAGAAGCCAGTGACGCGACCCCATTTGGGACCAGCTGCTATTGTGGACCAGTGGTATACACCACCAGAACTTGGACAGGATGATGCAAGCTTAAAGAAGATTTAGATGACTGAAACAAAGATTGGGGATATTGACACGTACCTCAGCTATGCTTAGACCGATGAAGGTATAGAAAAACACAGCGACAATGAGTCCGTATATGACCCCGGAAATGCCCCCGCTGAGAATAGAGACAGAGATTGAGGAACCGAGTACGACCCAGGCATTGTTGACAGTGACGGCGATGCCAGTGAGTCCAACAAGGCCATACTGACGAGTGAGTTGATCTGTATGACCTGATGCATTTATGACGGAACCTTGTTCTGTGGAATAGCCTTCTGTCACTTCTCCTTTTTCGAGAACGCCATCCTGAATCTTCTCGTTGTCCATCTGGGGTTTGCTAATGTTGTAGATCTGTGGCACAATTAAATCTTTTATTGAAGCCGTGACTTTTGCACAACGAAGGGAAAGATCCAGAGACAGTCAACTCAGTAAATTGGCAAAATATTAGTCTTCCTTCCAGCAGAGACGAGTGTCTTCCCCAGTACTATATAACAATACTGAATCTCCATATCTAAATACTTCTGAGACAGTGAAGAAAAACAGATAAGTAACATGCACTCACGGAGATAGGCTTCTCACCAGGTTGGCTTGTGTGGCCCAATTTGGGCTAGAACCATGTTAATGACACGGAATCTGATAGCCGATGTCACAATCCTCTTATCGATGCTGAAGAGGCTTTCGATATCCGAGCCTGCAGGCGCCATTTTAGACCCCTGCGGTATCTTATCTATCGAGGGCTTTCTGCATCCCACCTTATCTTCAAGTGCGAGCGGTTACATCAGCCATGGGTATCTTACGATTATTCTACGACATCACTAAGCATGTACAATATGTCGTCAATGATCTCAAGCGGGATACAAGGAATGGTGAATCGGAGCTCCCGTTTATTCTTGACCTTTTTGGTGGAGTTCCTTGCGACTATTGAGTGTGAGCATCGATGCAGTTTGGTACAGTGTATGAGTCTCAATATATGCTGTTTGACTTCAATTCTCTCTTGAAGAGACATTATATTGGTGCTAAGTACACTATCAAACTAAGTCTCTGTAGCAGTCTCCATATCATCATGCTCATTTCTATCCGCCGCCCTCTTGACCTCTTTCTTCCAGTTACACATAGCAATGATAATCCACTCTAGAACACCGACCAGAAACAGGGCTACACATTGTCCAACCCATAGTCCAGATAATCCCCAGCCATGGAAAGCAAGCCAAATGCCAGCTGGCAGCGCACCGCCGTAGTAGCTGACGCAATTGACGAGGGCACCAACCCATTGCCTCCCCATTCCTCGTAACGCTCCTCCGCAGCTCCCGTTCAAGCCGTCTGCGATTTGGAAGAGTGCGACATAGGGCATAATACGGGCGACTAGTGCAATGACTTCTTTGTCGTCATTGAAGATGCGGCCTATGACATTCTTGGTGGACATGAGAATGGTAAGGATAATCGTGCCGAAGAACACAGATAAAAGCGCTGCGGAGTGTGCGCACCGTCTTGCCTGTAATGCGTCACCTAGACCAAGGAGATTACCAAGCCTAGCAGAAGCAGCTACGCCGAGTCCGAAGGGTATCGTGTTGATAATTTGATCCAATGTCATGACCACGGATTGAGCAGCAAGTGGTATTGTACCAAGACGTCCGGCAGCCAGAGCCACAATCTCGAACGCCCACCACTCAGTGCCGACATGGATGACACCCAGAAATGCCAACTTGGCAAAAGGCCCAAGGTGTTGAAGCGCTCGCCGGGGCTCCCATCCTCCCCAGCACTCTCCACCTTTCACAAAGGTGGCATAACCGACTAATATGAAGAAAGAGAGCCAGTACGAGATACCAGTAGCAATTGGTGATCCATAAAGACCAAAGCCGAAGGGGTAGATGAAGAGGTAGTTGAGCAATGCGTTCAGAGGAGACGTGACAAGTAGAGCGTAAGTACCTGGTCTATAGATCCCCTGCGCTTGGAGGTACTTCTTCATCGCTTCAAACCAGACGTACCCAAGACCACCAGGGATCAAGAGTTGCAAGAACGTAGGGCCCTGGATACAGATGAAGTCTTCTTGCCCCAAAGCACGGAAGATGTATCCCGAGAAACACCAAATAACTGCAACCACTGCGTAAAAGGCTGTCAAAACAAACAGACCTCTCTGTAGGAGTATTCCCAAGTCATGCTTGTTCTTAGAGCTCGTATAGCTACTCGAACCGAGCGTATCGAGAGCAGTGGTTCCGCCGAGCGCGATCAGCCATGCAGTGGCCATAGCGAACATATAGGAAAAGGCAGCGGTTGCCAGAGCTTCAGGTGAAAGACGACCAACCATGAGGATAGATACCGTCTGCAAACTGTTTTGAAGCATGTAGGCCAGGATTACTGGTATCGAGGCTTTCACTAGTAAGATCGTCTCGTTGAGCCATGGTGAAGAAATTTTGTGTGAAGTCGGAGGGTCGTGAATGGGTGGGATCAGAGGGGTTTCTTCGCCTGGAAACGACTCGAGGAGGTTTGGATGGAGCTTCGAGGAGGGCGAGTGCTGAGGAGCCATGTTGCTCGTCACTGTAGGTTTTTGACGCCTGTGCCTTGGTCAATGGTACTCTTGTGAATAAGTGTAGTCGACCTTACGCAAGTTCAAGAAGAATTGTCTCAGTGTAAGTCGCGACGAAAGTTAACGCAGAATTAGGAGAAACTGCCTCACGATTCCATCTGAGGTTAACAGATCAATATTGATTTCGTCGATGTTCAATGATTGAAGTCAATCAATTTGTCAGCTTAATAGTGTACTCCTGTACTGATAACCTTGCATAAAGCACAGAATAACCGGCGTGCCACATCGTCATGAGCCATTTTCCACGCTGCAGCATTTCCAGCATCATCATACCGTTCAGAGTAGCATTGAACTCACTTACACAGCTTCGATAAGGTGCCATCATGGTGAAACTTCCTTATCAACGGGCCAAGGTACAACGCTATCGACTTCTTACCCAATCTAGTAATTTAGCCACGATAAGAGCGTGGAGAAATCGTGGAGTTGCGGGGTGCCGATCTTGATGTAGCTGCATGAACTGCTTTACCCCAGACTAGCCAGATTCAGTAACTTACGCGCTTTGTGAACGCCCGTTGATATCCCATCATGCAAGTTGGTGACGACTTCAATCAGAGTGGTATGGAAGTTGGGATGATGATATCAGTCGGAGAAACAAGAATTGCCTAGATCATACGATTAATGGGTAAGCATAAATACCACAAGTATTGCTATCAGTTGATTTACACAAAGAACTCAAAACCTTCTCTTATTATCACAGGAAGAAAAACAAAATGCTTCTAAAATCTCTCACTGCTCTCACCTTTGCATCGGTGGCCATAGCGCATGGTTCGCATGGCCATGATCAAGAGCCAATGACTGGACCTTTGCAGTCCTTATGGTACAACAGCCTCCCAGGAGACGGCGGCAAACAGGTAAAAGCTCCCTCCACTGGCCAACGTAGTAATCATCGTTAACCAGTCTTAGGCCGACTCTGTGTTCTCTGGCATCAGTACCTTTGGACGCCTCCCTTACCAGCCTTGCTTGGGACATTCAAGCATCAAATATGATATCGCTTTCATCGGCGCCCCTTTCGACACAGGCACATCTTACAGACCTGGTGCTAGGTTTGGACCTTCTGGTATTCGTCAGGGCTCGCGACGACTGAATCTCTAGTAGGTGATCAAAGAAAGTTAGAAACTACAGAGATTGACAGATTTTCAGCGGTGGTTATAACGTTCCACTGGCGACCAACCCCTTCAACAGCTGGGCAACTGTTCTGGACTGCGGTGATATCCCGGTCACTTCGTAAGTCAACAGTCATAAAAAAAAACAAGTAGTTGCTTATAGTATATAGCTACGATAACAAGTTCGCTCTGCAGCAGATCGAGGAAGGCCATTACAGTATCCTATCGCGCGCACCTGTCACAGACGCACACAAGATCGGTCCAGCTAAGAAGGGAAAGACTCTGCCTCGAGTCATCACCCTCGGCGGTGATCACACCATCACACTTCCTCTCCTCCGATCCATCAACCGTGCATACGGGCCTGTGACTGTCATTCACTTTGACAGCCATCTGGATACATGTACGCCGCAAATGCTACCCAATAAATGCCTACACTGACCATATTTTAGGGAAACCCAAAGTCTTCGGAGGCTCTCCATCAGAAGTTGCCAGTATCAACCACGGCACTTACTTCTACCACGCTGCCATGGAAGGCCTGCTCGCCAACGACACCAACATCCACGCCGGCATCAGGACTACCCTCAGTGGTCCGAGCGACTACGAAAACGACGGTTACTGTGGATTTGAGATTGTCGAAGCTCGAGAGATTGACACGATCGGTGCTGACGGAATCATTAAGAAGATTCTCAATCGTGTCCCAGCCGATCGTCCTGTGTACTTGTCTATTGACATCGACACGCTTGACCCAGCCTTTGCTCCCGCGACTGGTACTCCCGAGACTGGAGGCTGGTCGACCAGAGAGTTGAGAACGATTATCCGAGGCTTGGAGAGTCTGAATCTCATTGCTGCGGATATTGTGGAAGTTGCTGTAAGTCTTGTCTACTGCTGTGACAGTAGTAGTGCTAACTGGACATGCATAGCCCGCCTACGATACGAATGCTGAGCATACCACCATGGCTGCTGCCGATGTGCTCTATGAAGTTATGTCTATCATGGTTAAAAAGGGACCTCTCAGTAAGATGGTTGAAGATAAGAAAGAATCAGACCTGTGAAATCGCTTGTATGAATGATCACCTAGGCACAGGAAGTTAAATTCGAGATCAAAGCTATTTGACATTATGAAGGCTATTTCAAAGCGGAGCTTTCGCTCTACAGTGTCTATTTACAGTAACAACTTGCATGACTCCATATACTGGAGTGAGATACTGGCTCTCATGCTAGCTCCTATAAACCTATAAGTCATATTACTTTGGGTTGTTGTTAGTCTGGTGGCGTAGTGTCTACAAGAACCAAGAAATTGGTAACCGTTTCATTGAGAATAGCAATAGCTTTCTGCTGCCATTGGAGGAAATTCCATTTTAAATGTTTATATACGACCATAAATAAAATCTTTGATGTTCAAAAGCCAGTCCCTACCTTTAAGAAAGGTGCAAAAAGTCCGGGTCTGAATATCTTTCGCATGGCCAAGATAAGCCCCCGTTAAATATCTGGCTGTCCAATCAGCTTATTCCTTCTTATCTCCCAATGCAACAAGACGAACTACCCCACGATAATCATCAAGAACACCCTCTACCCCAGATTTTCTTAAAATCTCCATCTTATATCTGGTGTAGATACGCTGTTCCAACGCATGCCTGGAAAACGATCACGACAAGGGTGTGGGGAGTGTAGAAAGCGTAGGCGCAAATGCGATGAGACAAAACCAAGCTGTGGTCAGTGTGTTTCTAATAATCGAACGTGCCAGTATGAGTTGAGGCTTGTTTGGAATCAGAGAGCTCGAGAACCAAGGAATGGTATGTTGAATATGTCAATTGGGATTATTAGCCTCATTAACTGTGATGTTCAGCTTCCAGCAATTCTATCAGCTTGGTCAATTCTCGCACCCTTGACCGTGAATCTCACTTATCAATACCGGAGTCGCTTCCAAATGGTCTCGCCCTACCTAGGCGTTACAAGCGTCTACTGCATCATTTCGCCGAGGGCGTTTTGGCGTCTCTGTCAAGTCATCCCACTATTCACCAAGACTTCTGTCGCGGTCTGATGCCAATCATGATGCACTCCCCTCATCTTCTCGCCGCAAGTCTCGCCCTATCCGCTGCAAGTCTTACATCACGGGGTATCCTTGAGATAGAGGGAGTCTATGTCACCCGAATCGTCGAACATCTGCAGTCATCCGGTCTGCCTCTTCTACGATCGGCATTGGCTCAAGCACAACAGAGTGAGATACTGATAGCGACTTGTCTTATCTGGTGTCTTGCAGATGTTTTCTCAGGACAGCAAGGCATGTTTCGTTGGCCAATCCATTTACAAGGAATCAAGGCTCTTCTTCAAGGGCGACAAGACTACAATGATTTCGCTACGGGTGATATGGCGTTAAGATCGGCTATGGGTCATCTCTTCATGCTTTATCGTGCTTTAGAAACGTTACCGCATGTGCCAAACATTACATCATTTTCTTCAAGGATGTCTGGGCAATCTACTCCGGGTTTTCTCAGGGCTTCCACTCCCAAGTCACAGATCGACGGGTTCTTGGGCTATAGTGAAGAGCTCCTCGACATACTGAAGCAAATCAACATGATTGATCTGGGGTCCAGTACACGTTCAGAATACGCGGAGGATCTTCTTGACAGACTCAATGACATAATCAGCAGAGACGTCAAATCCCCACCTCAAGTATCCATCTCGTCCCTTTCATCACAATCAGGTCGCGACTTTGCGCTGTGCAACAAAGTCTTTCAACAAGCGACATTGATCCAATTACATCGACACTTATACGACTTACCATCTTCCTCTGCGCCGATCGAGTCTGCTGTCGAGACGATCAATGGAATTATCAGCAAAATGGCGCAGGGCGAGCCTTGTAACACATGGGTTGCAATGGCAATGCCACTATTCACTGTTGGCTGCGAGGCGTACAAAGAGGAGCAAAGGACTTTTATTCTTGACAAGATCAACAAACTCGAGATTTGCATCGGTTCGCTGCATGTCAAGGTGATGGAACAGGCATTGAGAGATATATGGAGAATCAGGGAGGAAAATGAAGATTTCGAAGGAAACTTGTGTGCAAGTGCCTTGCTTGGTAAGTTGTAGGTTATCGAAAACGGATGCATCGCTGACGAGATCACGATAACCAGAAAAGTTGTCCTATAACATCGTATTGTTTTAAAAGCTTTCCCGCGTCAACGGTGTATATGATTGGGCGCAAAAGTACCAGGAGTGTCATAGTAAAAAGGAAGTGCGGGCAGCTAGAAAGAGACTAATACTGTCAGCTTGACCAGAGCGCGACTAGCCAACCAATAGTCTGCGGCAATCTTACTATTCTCAATACTAGGTGCAGACACTTCAAGAATACTAGTCTTAAACAAGCTAAAATCATACTAACCTTTCGTGTTGTAATTTTCCCTTTTCTTTTTTCTTCAACTGGTAAGTCTATATGATAGATTAGATGCCTTTCCTTGCGCTTTCGTTTTCCGACTTTCTGTCTTCACGATTCTATTTAATCTCGATACTACCACGTCATGATTTCACTGAAAGCGGCAGTCTTTTCTTGCTTGGCACTCTCGCCCTTGGCCATCAATGGCAGTGCGTGCAAGCCGAAATCGACCGACCTTACGACTGTTCTGCCCTCTACTCTTCCCACTTCCGCGCCCGTTTCTCAGTCATCCGGCTTTACTACCGAACTATCATTCGATGTAACAACTTTATCTGATGCCATTACAACAACCATATCATCCTCTCCTGAGACCGTCTCTTCCGAAGCCCCAAGCACAACTTCCACCGCACCGTGCCCAAGATGGACACAAATCATCCCATCCCCAAGCGGCAAAGTCTGCGGACAATCAGTCTCGCGAGGAAACCTGGACAGCTCGCCCCTCTATATTCAGTCCTCACTGTCCATGGCCGGGTTGACGGGCTGCGCTAAGTTTTGCGGAGATGATGAGGAGTGTGTTTCATTCTACGCAGAGGATTATGTGCCTGGCCCCGGTGCGCCGACTTTCAAGATCTGTTTTCTGTTCAGGGGTTATGCGAAGGATATCCCGTTTGGCCCTGGTAATGGCCAGCCGAACTATTATGAGCAGGGCTGTTTTGCTTGTGATCGGGATGAACCAGTTGGAACCTGAGACAAGCATGTTACTATACCGCGACTCTACGTATACATGTAAGAGGTCGTTTGTCTTTTATTTTAGAACTACCATACTCAATACAATATCACTTATAGGCATGTTGTACAAGGAAATCCAGGAGGTCGTCCACCTCCTCCGGCGACTTTATCCAGTGACCCTCTTGTTCTGCTCCTGTGTACTCTTTCCATTCCACACAAAACCCAATCCGAGTCAACACGTCCCGGGCTTCTCCTCCCAAGTCAACATCGACGTAAGCGTCGTCTATGCCGTGACCTAGAAAGATCGGTGTCGATAGAAACGCCTCTCTATCCTGGGCGAGGGACGATTTGGCGCTGGCTAGCATGTCGTCCATAAACGCATCAACCTGGCTTTGCTCTGTATTGGAATCGTGAGGATGATTCTCAATGCCGTGGCTGGGTACCAAGTGTTGTTTGATTTTCGACGCGAACGGAAGCCAAGTGCTGGCACCAAAGAATGCACCCAGCGGCCTCTCTAGATGATCGCGGCAAAGAAAAGTCCACATGCCAACTGCTGCTCCTTGACTGATACCGCCCAAGACCACCTTTTCTGTTATCCCACCCAGCCTCTCAAGCTCTCTTTCAAGGATCGTCTTGATGTACCTCGTCGACTCTTTGATACCCGGGATTTGCAGATTCTGTCTAGCAGTCGTATCCGTCAAAGAATGCGCCTCGAACCAAGCAGGCATATCCTCTTCAAAAACCGTACTCCAGAGCTCACAAGAAGATGGAAAGACCCATCGCCAACCTGGTAGTTTCTGTGCGAGGCTGGTGCCATCGGAAAGCTTGGTTTCGTCAAAGAGCTCTTGTGCAAATTCTTCGCCGTTGCTGCCCCGCCCATGGAGAAGGATTGCTGTATGTGTATGAGGAGTCACGGGCTCGACTACAAAGACGGGACCAAAAGAGTCACTTGAATCAGTAGATTGATTGGAACTCTCAGTCATGGTGATGGTGATGTTGAGGTAAAAACTATACGCTGCTGCCTAGTTTGGTGAGACATTGATATAGAAATCTGGCTGGCGAATCAAATCGCTTACGATGTACCAATACTCAAATACTCTGGATATCACGGAATAAAACAAATACAAAAGACCCAATAAAATGTTTATTTAAAAATCACCATGCAATCTATGAAAACACCGAAAAGAAGTCCAACGCCACACAGCATCTTACAAGCCCAATAGAATCAAACAAATCATGTGTCGTTTCTTCCACCTCTTCTGTTTACTCGCTCAGGAGGAGGCCTGACTCCCCTTATAGGATGAAAACCGCGTTCGGAGAAATAGTTAGGTGGAAGCATTTTATCGCCCTCCTCCTCTTCACAGTTGGCCAGTTTTTTGGCTCTCATCTGTTCACCAAAATTGTCCGACTGGCCCTGTTGATCGGATTGTTGACTTCGGCCCGGCGTGTGAACCATAGATCTGCCGTTCCTCTGGTGAGACATACCAGAGTCTGCGGCCTCCGCAGCTCGGGGCCGTCTACTCACAAACTGTTGGGCATTGTCGACATTGTTTTCAGAATGGTTCATGCCAACACTAATGCCCAGTCGGCGTGGTGCCCTAGGAAGGGGTTGCACATATTCAGGCTGGCTGTTGTCTTGATTCGGCGACGAAGAAGCAACGGATGGCGGGTTGAAGCGCGAATTCCGTACTACAGTGTCGAAATTGAATCTGCTGCTCCACGGGTCAGCGAGAGGCGTTGATGGACGCGACAGCGGAGGAGCGTCAGTCATGATCGTGTCCCCATCCTCGTCCAAAGTTGGATCCATGATTGAGAAGAGCGGTGCTGCTAGAAATTCTTGCTCGATGATTTTCAATCCGAGGCAAACAAGTGCGGAGATGCTACGGCTTGGTGCTTGTAATGATGAAAGAGTGCAAACTGTTCTGGGTTTATATAGAAGCTATCAAGCTAGTTTACACATAGAGACTGTTCACACACACAATGCATATTTCTTTTCATTCAATGCATCCTACTACCTTTGTCCTTGGCCGTAGTAATCGAGAGAACAAAGAACAGCCATTACTACGTCCAATGACAATTGACATATGGCATCTCAAGCATATTCATAGATGTCTTTAAACTATCAGACACAGTGATTTGAGCCAGGACACTTATCTGCACAAAAGTTAACAAGAGCTTTCTCTGGTGGATGACCATCCTGATATACATCGTTCTTGTCTTCTCTTCTAGGGAGGTGGATCAATGAATGCTGGGATTGTCATAACAACAAAGAAACAATATGACATATCACGTGCAAGTTGTGGCACTACCGATTAGTACGAGGGATAATAGAATCATTATATTTCCTTATCATGGATTACAATGGTTGCTCCCGACCAGTGTATAGACGTCGCTCACCTAGGCGGAAAAGAACATTTTTGGTATTGGCTGGCTTTAGACCCAGTCTTATGCAGAAAGTCGCTGTGGGGAGGTTGTTGATTACACGACCGGAGCTCCGTGGAGCATGAGAATTGTAATCATCCCCGGTCAAAGGATCCACTAAGAGTCCGCAAAAAGTGGAAAAGAGCGCATCCGCAGAAGAAAGTGGAGAAAACAGGGTTTAATTAGTGAATCTCTTTGCAATTTTGTCGTTCAAAGTGACCACAGCATTGGCATCCTTCGACCATAGGCGTAGCAATTAACTCCGCAGGAATACTCTCTATCATCCAAGTCCGCATATCCCATACCTCGCTAGATTATATTTTCATCATGTATTGTATATATATATATAGTATGCATCCCCAGCAGTCACAACTCATTCATTATCATCACTCAAGCACATCCTCAACTCTACAGACCACCTTTCCAAGACATTCACTATGCGATATACAATCTTATCCAGTCTCATAGCACTCGCCAGTGCAGGAGCTACATTCTACTCCAAGTCATCGCTGCCCCAAGTCCACGAAATAGTCCAGCTTCCCAATGTCTGGATCGAAAACGTTGCACGTCGCTCCAACGGTGACCTTCTGTTGAGCACAATCGGAGAAGGCAAAATCTACACCCTCAACACAGCTGAGAACCCACCCAACCCTCAAGCCATCGTCACAATCGACGGTGTCAATGCTCTTTCCGGAATCGTGGAGGTCGGCAAAGATGTCTTTGCTGTCACTGGGGGAGTCTTTGAGGGAAGTTTTCTGAATAACACCATGAACCTTTCTCTTCTCAAGTTCTCTGGGAGCCATGTTTCTGTTCAAACTGTTTTTGAGAAATCCAAATACGGGCCTGTGAACGGCATCGTGGCCCTTCCACACCATCAACATATTATCCTTGCTGCTGATTCGGAGCGAGGCGAAGTCCTACGGATCGACACTACTACCGGACACATCGAGGTCGCTATCAAAGACGACCAACTAGCTCCTATAGCTGGTGGTCCTTTTACCGTCGGCGTGAACGGTCTAAAGATCTTCAAAAACTACCTTTATTTCACCAACACCGCTCGACAAGCTCTCGGTCGAGTCAAAATCGACAATATGGGCAACAGGATTGGCGATATCCAGACCATTTCTAAGCTCGAGGAGGGTTCGCAATATGCACCGGATGACTTCGCCGTTGACAAACATGGAAATGCATACGTGGTTTATTGGCAGGATAGGGTTGTCAAGATTACGCCGCAGGGCAAGCAGACTGTTCTTGTCGAGGGTTTACTTGCTGGTCCTAGTAGCGCTGTCTTTAGCAAGGACCACAAGACTCTGTATGTTGTTACCTCTGGACAGAATGATGCCAATGTCTCTGGTGGGCAGGTTGTAGAGATTAAGCTATAAGGGCATGCGCTATCCGCTGTGACATTATTCTCAAAATACCTTACTTTGAAACTCTCGTTTCATTAGCATAGTTATCGGTTTTTGAATGAAGTCGTTGGCGAGTAATCTGTATTGCAAACTATCTAAATATCTTATTAAACACCCCCGTCTCACAATACCTATGTGCCTCATCCAGTGATTCTAGAATAAAGTTAATATACTGCTGGTCTCCAAGGCTACCCACGGTAGCACACGGACCATTAGACACTTCATATCTCATCGAATCGTCAGCGTTATTATAATAATTAGCACATCTGACCTGGATGTTGAGGTAAATGTTGACAGCAAGAGATGAGGACTGATAGACATATCAATCGGCTTTGCTAACCATCTTATAGGTGAAGAGGCAGTCAGGTCGTAGCATACAGACAACACAGCAGTCTTATATTGTCTTCATATCGGACACAAAGTTGATTACGTACAATAAACCCTTTGTGTGTACGTCTCTAAAAGTATGGCAATTTTTGGCGGTTCGTAAAATATTGTTGTTTCCGCACGCTTGGTAAAGGGTTACAGGCAGGGTGTCCTCAACGGGAACTTAGTACGTCAATTAACTTATTAGATAGCTGAAATGAAGATTTGCCGTCCAATCCAATGCATGTTTGTTGTTACATATGCTATTGGTCTGCAGCATCACACAATCGGTTGAGGCAAACCATGAATACCCCGGTCGTCCAAGCTGTGACTTTCTGCTACAGCCAAGAAGAACTTTTTATGCTTAGACTTCCACTGTTGAGAAACGCCCAAAACTGCACTTTTTTCCGTAATGAACCAGTCTTCTTGGGCCTACAGCACCCAGCCTTTTGCCCCCTCATACTATGGGTGAGACTACTTTACTTCTCAGCTACAGACTAGGTATCATGGCGTATATCCCATGGACTCGACATACTGCGAGTATATACTAAGCGTTCTGTTGTTCAGACGCCAAAGTGATAATATAGTGAGGCGAGGTCGCATTCTTTGTTGGCTCCATAGTCTTAAAGAATCTCTCAAGTTGAGCCGGTAATAAAAGTCTCGCGACCCTTGCTTTGAAATTGCTGGTTCGCGAAGTTCAGGCGTGGGGAAAAGGTGCGAGCACGTACGAGTAGGCGCCGCCTTATTTCTGACTAACAACTGATACATCGTCACTGCGTAGCCAGATAAGAGGAACCTGGAAATTAACAGAGAGACCATGCTATTCATACATAGAATAGCTCTTTCCACAAATAAATGATATATTTCATAAATAATGCAGTAGTTAAATCATCAAGTCTACCTGTTCCTAGCATAACATCACCCAGGTCGCAAGCATCTCAAGCAACAGCCTTGCTCAAGAAAAGACTCTGCACATTACAAAATCCCTTAAGTCCATTGATCCCCCACTCAGCACCAATTCCCGACTCCTTGTGTCCACCAAAAGGCGCCATAGGCGTGATGTCAAAGTGATTGTTGACCCAGACTGTTCCTGCATCGAGGGCTTTGGCAACTCGCTCAGCAGTCTCGAGGTTACCGGACCAGACAGATGCACCTAGGCCAAGACGTGTGTCGTTGGCGCGTTCGATTACCTCTTCTTCATCCTTCCATGAAAGGAGCGGCAAGATAGGACCTAGGACTATCAGTACTCATCTTCTTTTTCAAGCAGTAAGTAACTTACCGAAAGGCTCCTCAACAACAATCCTCGAGTTATCTGGAGGATTATCAATAACAGTAGGCGTGATATAATACCCCTCCTTGGGCGAAGTATTAAAGCCTCCACCTGTAGCAACCTTCCAGCTCTGCTTCTCAATATCATCAAAGAAGGTCTTGACTCTGTTGTACTGCATCTCATTCTGGATGGGGCCATGACTGGTGCTATTCTTCGAGCCGTCGCCGATTTGGTAGTTCTTGACGTGCTTAACGACGGCGTCGCGAAATTTCTCGTAGATGGATTCGTGGACGTAAACGCGCTTTACGTTGAGGCAGATTTGGCCTGAGTTCAAGAAAGCCAGCATTGAGACCTGGACGGTTAGTGTTGTTCAGCTGAGGGAATTTGGACGTGGACATACCTTCTCAGCGACCTTGTCAATATCCACATCCGGGAACACGACGGCAGCATCATTACCACCACTACAAATCATTAGATATTAATACCCTTAGGATATACAAGAATACTCACAGCTCAAGAGTGACACGCTTAAGCGTCTTGGCAGCACTCTGCATAACCAACTTTCCCGTTTGAGTCGACCCCGTAAAACTAATCTTGTCAATCCCCGGATGACTCGTGATCCAGGGCCCGAGGTTATCATCGCCACTGAGCGATTGCACAACACCAGGTGGGAAGAACTGCTGCGCCAACTCGACTAGCTTTAGGCCGCAGTAGGGAGTGAAAGGGCTGTGACAGGTCAGCAATGCTGACAATAAAACCGAGCTTGGCAGATAAAGCTGTAGTTCGTAAGTAGAGTCGGTGTCAACTTACGATGGCTTCACAATGATGACGTTTCCTGTCAGCACCGCCGGAGCAATCTTAGCAGCCGCAAGCATGAGGGGGAAATTCCACGGCACAATAGCAGCCGCAACACCAAGAGGGGTATACCGCGTCACGATCTTCCGAGTCTCACTATCCTCAACAACTTCCTCGGGCAGATCGATACTAGCCTGTCCTCGAATCCAAGCAACAGCGGCGTCAGCTTCAGAAGAAGCTTGCGGAATCTACTACCATTAGCCACCACTCCCACCAGCCTCACCAGCGTAAACGTACCGGCTTTCCTTGCTCAGAGATAAGAAGATCTACAAAATCTTTCTTCTGCGCCTCAATGGCATCAGCCCACTCAAAGAGCTTCTTCTTACGTTCCTCCCAGGGGACCTTTGACCAAGACTTGAATGCCTTTCTGGCGGCGTCGACGGCTTGGTTGAGATCGTCCTGGGTGGCGACGGGGACATCTGGTTTCTTTTCGAGGGTAGCTGGGTTTATGCCCCTGTGGGACTTTTCGGTAGGGGCGCTTTTGCCATTGATGATTTGAACGTAGTTATCCCATAGGTCGAGAGACTTTGATCTGTTGGTAGCCATGATGAATTACGCCAAGATATTGAATAAGGTTATTTGATCATGCAGTTGCAAAGAGTTGGTCAATAGGATAATTACAACAAAGATTTGAAAGGCTTTTATATCACAGAGAAAACGATTTCCTCAGCCTAACCCCCGCACTTTGGTTAACGTCAACAAAAAACGCCAGACGAATCAATTGCCGGATATAGCATTACACAAACTTGAGACATTCATCGGGAACTAAAGTCTTAAGCCCGAAATAGTTCGGCCGTGACGCCCTCCGCACGGTAAAGCCTGAGTCTCCACTACCCGCTTCCGATATGTTCTGAGACAGTCTCTCAACAAAGTTGGCGCCTCGGACCGAGGAGGACGGTAATACATGCCGCGAAGTAGTCGCCAATCAAGCAACTGTGTAGTATAGATCTAGCCTATAGCTTCAATAATAAAGCAAACATAATTCTAAGTAGATTTCACTTGGTTACCCATCACCTGTAAACGCGCTTCAAACCCAGCATATCCTTACTGTTGTCTCACTTCCTTCCAAGCAACCCAACAATATCATCCTTGTCACACGCACTCGCAATATCCAAAGCACTCCTCCCCTTACCATCCTCTCTCAAAGGATCCAGCCCTTTATCCATCATCATAACAAACAGTTCTTTATCATGCCCCTTCACCGTACAATTAGAATGTGCCCGACCCGCAATCGTATGCAGCATTGTCTCCCCAGCCTTGCTCGCAGCGAAAACATCTACATCACTCTCAATGGGGAATAACGTGTCGTATTGATCCACATGGCAGGCTTCTGTTCCTTCTTTCCAACTCTTGGGATCCAACATCGAGAAGTAAGCGTGCAGTGGCGTGTTTCCATCATGGTCAGGTGCATTGATAGAACCACCTTGAGCAAGAAACTTCCTCCATAAAACGACGCACTTCTCGAAGTACTCATCACCTAACTCCCTATACTTACGCGATGAGTCTTCAAGGTCGCGCTTTTTCAAGAGACATTGCGATGCGATGTAGTGTAAAGCCGTGCGGCCTTGTGGATCGGGCTCCAGCAGATTGGCGCCTTTGACAAGGAAAGCCTCGCAGATCGCTGGACGTAAATTGCTGAGGGCGCAATGGAATGGCGTGTAACCATTGTCGTCCCGTTGAAATAGCGTAGAGGCGACTTCCTCTCGATTCATAAACTCAAGAAGAACCTCATCTGGATATCCAGGATTGTCCATCAAATGGTGCAGTGCAGTTCTGCCTGCATCGTCCACCAGCGTGGCGTCCACTCCAAGATCCAGTATTCGCAAAGGCGAACCCGTCTGAGGTATCTGCGGCCACCTTGCCGTAGAGTTGTAGCCAGGGAGAGTTCCGCGCCAGTCGCACGCTGCCATTAAAATAGTGCGGCCCCGTTGCTCGCGACAAGAGAAGTCAACTCTTGATACGCATGGCTCTTGCAAAAGGACGTCAATGAATGCATGGTCCGACCATTCAAGAAGGAAGTGGATCAGTGTTTCCTCATCGTTCAAAGGCAGATAGAGATTTGCTCCACGTTCGATAAGTGTGGCAAACAATGGAACCGTATCTTCGGTATGTCTGTTTGCTCGTTCGACGTATGCGGCGCATAGAAGAGGACATACAAGGCGGGGCTTTTGTAGAAGCGGATTTACGTCTCGACTGTGGCGTGTTTGGGCACTTTCATCGGGGCTCATTCCATGATCAAGCAATATGTTCAGTGTCTCGAGGTTCTGATCGAAAATGGCCGAGAACAAGGGGCTATAAGCTCCAGCCTTTGCATCTGCACCTCGGCTGAGCAGTTCCCTAGTGATATCTGGTGCCACCGAAGCTTTGTGGAGGGCAGACAAGCCTTCCTGATCAAGGATATTCATATCAGCTCCCTGGTCGAGGAGGGCTTGGACAGCAAGTAATCGCCAGAAACCTTGCACGTCATGATACTCATGCTGGAATCCCTTGGCAGCAACGTGGAGAGGCGTTTGTCCGTTCTCATCCAAAATGTTGACATCAGCTCCCCTGTCGAGGAGATATCTCAGCCCCTCCACCTGCCAGTAATGATCCGCGGATGCAAGTACATGAAGGGCTGACCCGCCTAAGATGACATCAGGATTCTCAGTATTATCGCGCGCCGTCGCAAAACGCACATTTGGATCCACCTGCAATTCCTCAATGAGTGTCTTCAATGTGAGCATGTTGGAGTGTTTCTGAGAGCAAGCTATACCCAACGCAGTCATTGCGGGCGCCTCACCGAAGCAGAATTCGTTCAGCCTTCTCTTTCTAAACATCTCTTTTACTGAATCGTAATCACTATAGCTTTTGATCATTGCCGGCGCTTTCTTGATAATTGCCAGATTGTCTACCACCTGACAGAGGCTGGGTTTCATCAACCGGCTGACTAGGTTGTACGTTGCTTCTGACAACGGATCGGCCTCAAGGGTTTCTTTCATCAGTTTCACAGTGTCCTCGACGGAAAGCATACCTAGATAGGTATCAGGCTTTTCGAGCAACTCGTTGAAGGTCGCTTCGTCTTCTCTCAGAGTGTTCAAAAATGATCTCGGGCGCATCAAATGCATCTGCATCTTGATTCTCTGCCGCATTAACTGCAGTCTGTCGGTGTCATCTTCGCAGTACTTCTCCATGACTAAGGTCGATTTTTTGAAAAGCTTGTCATCTTGCAAAAAGACTTCTGCGAAGGCCGTACAACCAGTAAACAAAGCAACGTCTAGAGCTGTTTGCCCGCGATCATCTGCCTCAGCAACACTAACACCAGCCCCCACAAGCATGTAGATCATGGTTGCAATAGTAGGGGAAAACTGCCTCCTGATTGCTACTTCAGCAGGTTTGTATTTAGCTTTGTACCAAGGTCTTTGACCATCGGCGAAGTTTCCTGGTCGGAGTGGATCAGCTGGATTTCGTAGCCATTCAGCCCTACGTCCCCTGGTGTTCCACATGCATTGCTCTGTTCCGATGTCTGCACAGGCATGGAGAACAGTAGAGCCGTCCGATGCCTTCGGATGAGTCGAAGCGCCGTATTTCAAAAGCCAAGCAACTGATTCGGGCTCGCCAGAGCTACAGGCATAGTGTAATGGTGTTCTGCCGAACTGATCTTGCTGGTCTATATTGATATCCTTACACAGCTCAAGAAGACCACCGACAATATTTGCCTGTCGTGCACGGCATGCGATATGTAGCGGACTCTGGGAGTCTGATGTCAAGTAGTTGGGATCGGCTCCGAGGCTTATCAGCTTAACTACCTCAATTTCCGACCTCATGGCTGCTAAATGAAGTGCAGAAAAGGAATCTCTATCCCGATGCTGAAGGTCGACTTCGCCATGACTATTGATGGCGTCGAAAAAGTGTGTGTGATCGTGACTTCCAGAGTCATTGCCCCTGCCGGAGATTTGCTTTTGGAAAACATGAAGCGGCGTGTCACCCTGGCTGTTGGTGGCATTGACAGGAATTCCCAAATCAATGAACCAACGGACGATGGAAGTATGTTTCTTCTCGCCATTGTACCATCCAGCAACAAGGTGTAAAAGATTGTCTCCGTTGTTGTTCGTGTCCAAGGGATCAACTCCCTCAGCCAAGAAGGTCTTTAGGATATCGTAGTCTCTTATATCAGTAAGACAAGCCGCAAGTATGGGATTGTTACCATTGGCATCTTTAACGTTGTTCTGCGCCCCATGCTCTCTCAAGACTCGTGATTGATACTGTGACCCACGAAGACAGTCCAGATAAAGTGTGTTGCCGTTTTCACCCCTTGTCTCCATGTCGACACCTTCAGCCAAAAGGATTTCGAGAAATTTCTCAAACATGTGGGCACGTACTCCTGAGAGATTAAACCAGCAGCGTCTCCGTTCGTCCATATCGCCACATCTTGAAAGTAACAATTTGAAGATATCGACTCCAAGCCGCATAGAAAGCAAGAGGGCTATATCACCATTCTTTCTCTTGGAAGAAGGGTCCGCTCCATGATCCAGTAGATACTCCACTATGCGCAACGTGGCTTCGTCGGAATCGGTGCATTTGCGAGTTGGTTTGTCCACCGCACAAATGAGGGCTGTCTCGCCAATCTCATTCTTGGCATTCGGATCGCATCCACGGTCAACGAGAAGTTTGACTACTTCCAAATCCTTACATTGACTAGTGACTTGGTGCAAAACGCTGTTACCATCCTCGTCAATAACCTTGAAGTTGGCTCCCGCTTTGATCAAGGCCTTCACAGAGGGCTTGCAAAGTCCACCTTTGCCACTATTATATGATGTATATCCAGCAGCGTTTATCAGGGCAGTTCTACCTTCTCCGTTGGGCTGATCAATATCAGCACCGGCTGCGATGAGGAGTTCCAAAATTGCTTTGCTGTCAGAATCGTTTTCTTCCGTCCATGATCCAACCAGCCAGTGTATTGGTGCCGATTCATATCTTTCTCTTAAGGATCGTCCATAGATTATTGTTCTTGGCTTCCACTTAGATGTCTTCTGAGGATCTGCCCCTGCCCTGAGAAGAGCGTCAACGCATTTGAGGCTTGTCATGTGACAGGCGATGAACAATGCCGTTGCCCCTTCAAACATTGCGTCGGCCGAAACCGACGAATGTTTTAATAGCGCTAGAACATTGTCTATCCGGTCGTACAAACAGCTTTGGCACAATAGCTGTTCCAACATCTGTGGTTCGCAGTAGGGGATCATTGCCATCAGAGTCTCCGTGTGGCCTGCGCGGCTGACGTACATCAAGGCACATTGTCCTTTGGTCAATGTCGCGCCGCAGGCAAGATGCCCAGCATGGTCATTCTTGGTCTTCAATGTATCTGGTTTGACGCCGGCCTTGAGTAGTCTGGTCACAACTCCAGCACGGTTCTTGAGGGCCGCAAGATGAATTGGCTTCACTCCCCTTCCATCAGTGCCGTCAGGATCTGTTCCGCGCTCAATCAAGAGCGCGGCCAGCCTTTCGTGACCATTCGTAGCCGCCCAATGAAGCGGGGTGCGCTCTTGTGCGTCTGTTGCCGAAGCAGAAGCGCCTCCCTGCAACAGCCGCAAAGCAAGCTTAGATAGCCCTGCAAAGGCTGCAAGGTGGAGAGGTGTTGGGATTCCTTCGCTGGTCTCTCTGCTTCTCGATGTTGAGCCCCACTGGATGACGAGCCATCGGCGGAACGAGAGGCTTTCTGGGTTGAGAAAGTCAGTGATGGCCTGGAAAAACCCGCTATCTTCCACATCATAGAAGCTTGCGTGATAAGACCAGTTCTCCACTGCGTAACTAAGAAATGGATGCTGCAGGCGAGCTTGTCTGTACTCGAAATAGTCCCGCTTGCCAACCATCTCATCTTTCTCGGCGAGATGCTTCGGTTTTTCAAAAGAGACGGAAGGGTCTATAATAGCTGCGCCGGATCTTTCAATTTCAAGCAAAAGTGATCCAGATTGAAGATATCGCAGACAATTGACGGCCATGTGCTTATGCGCCTGAAGGGAGTTAATAATGGGAAAGTCAGATTCAGACAAGGGGATTGCGTTGCGGGTATCTCCACGTAGGAATTCTGTGAACGAGTGGTGAATCACTTGTAACGTTTCGTCCTCGAGTATTTCAATTAGTGGTCCACAGCTTGTCGAAATCAATCTTTTGAAGCCGTTAGGCTCGGTGATGTCGGGGCGAATGCACCTCAAGAGGCTCGCCAATTCGTTCAAGCGTAGGGGACGTGATGAATGAGTCACGGCCTCGAGTACAAGTATCTGGACGTCTGTGGTAACTCCAGGTTCGCCACGCTGCTTGGCCAACATGCTTGTGTATGTCTGCTCCAAACCAAGAGGTAGAGAAGCCTCAAGATTTGCGATATTGATAGGTGTGTCTAGTTGTAGAGAATCTTCCACTTGATCCATGGTGAGTTTGGCGTATAGGAACAAACCCTCAGACTTTCCCGCCACCATTTCGATGATGTCCTGTTTCAGCTTAAGATGACGATCGGAATTTGGTGCCATGTCGAATCGATAATTGAGGTACGAGAGAATGTCTGCATCCACAAGTCGCTGCTGGAGGCTGATATGAACAATCGATGAGTCTCTGAGTGTACTTTGTAGGTGCTGCTTGGGTCGGCTGGTCATAAGGAATTTCAAGGTTTGAGGCCGATGCGATGCGAGACTGTTGAGCTTCTGCAGGAAGGGTCTGTTGTCGGTCGACATTTCATCGAGCGCGTCTCCCACACAGTAAAGCTTTGGGACACATGATATGCCATTGAGGAAGAGTTGGATGAGATCATTGTCTGATGTTTCTACCAAGTTAGTCTTGAGCCGCGGTTGGAGGGCGAACTGTAGTTTCGGAGAGAAAGGCAGCAGCTGCGCAAGCCAATCTTGGATCAAAGCCCGAGGTGAAAAGTTTGCAGCAACGATGTTGCGGAAGAAGAAGAAAAGCACAGGACAATCTTCAGTCGTTCGCAGATGCTGGATCAAGCTAGCTGCCATTACAGACTTGCCAGCGCCAGGCACACCTTTGATCCAGAGACTACCGTGATCTTGAGAATCGTGCCATTTTCGGTACTCATTTGTTTCGCATAACCACAGGCCGGTCCCCGGAGCTTGTGACAACAGATGGCGTCGATATTCGCCAGATTCGGCGAGATAGTCGGTAGGCTGGAGCCATTCTCTTAATTTGGCGACCGTTTCGGGACTCAGCGCGGTGTCGGCATGATCTACAAAATCATACTCGTCTGCGGTATTTACAGACTTGGGCATTTTAATACAAAGCAATAATTTGTATCAAGACGCAAGAGGGAAAAGGGAGAGGTGGACATGCTTTGAAGCAGAAGGATCGTCAGACGTATAGGCAGCAACTGCGCCTTCCCTGGGCATCCTTCAACGAGTTGTCACCGGTCCTGATTGGCGAGCTTAGTGGAGATTTATGTAGAGTTCGCGGGCGGTGCATAACTTTCATCAGCACTTGATTCATGTTCGGCAATCGTAATAGAATGAAATAATTCCAACTCTTTGATAACATTCGCTATATCTTCGAATCTTCTTGTGGCTTCTTAATCTGACATGTTGGGTTCGGAGAACCTTTTGTTTAATCATCTAAACCTGCTAATGATTTTTATCCATGTAGCAAATTCAATACCTGAGACTTGGTGAGTGTATGAAACAAATACCGTGGTCTCCAAATTTCATAGCTTTATTCGTAAATTCCTAATACTTTCAGTTTCAAGACCAAAAGTCTTGCTTCAGAGAATAGAACCAGCATTTACACGGTTGTTACCTGGAGGTACGGCGGGCCCACGGCGGAGTCTAATACCAGTCCACCTCGCTCCGGGGAACTAAGAAACTAACTATAATTAGAGCAATGGATAATATACCACAAAGATAGCTAGAAGTCTGTAAGCATCTTAGCTGGCACGGGATCCATAGTCATAGAAATGATTCATCCAGTGCGGAACCCATCAATTGAGATGTTAGTGGACTCTCTTACGTCGACCAGAAACATGATTGGTGCAAGAAGCTGGATCCGAGATCTGGGTAATTAAGTGCGAGCTAAGCTAAGCCACAGCTTAAACCCCAATTGGTTATACTCACTATGAATCATTCCCAGTCTACCGTTTAACGCGGCGGGTTATCGGGTCCGCGGGTGCCACTACTACGTAGGAATAAAAACACAAAGATAAAAGCTAACAAATTCGAGATATAAAAGTAGAATAGGATCTCAATTGCAGTAATTTTCAACAAACCATCTTCCTTCATCGTCAGCATTGATACTGCTTCACAACTACTTGCAAGATCATCTAACACTACCAAAATTTCTCTTCCCACCACCAACCAAAGTCCTCCTCCACCAGCCACAATGGGTTACATGAAGACCACATACGACTACTTCGACCTCAAAGCCCCCTTCGCACCCCTCCCCAAGTACGGCCACCTCTCCAAAAAGACACCAGAGTACGAGCAAGTAGAGCCGTCAATTCGAAAAGCCTACTCAGCTCTACATGACCTTCCCAACTTCGCGGCTGTGCGCGCGGCTGCCGGTGATCCTGATGCGGTTATGCCGCCGGGTGGACCCGATCGATACAAGGATGTTGTCACGGAGCTAATTGATATCCCTACTCGTGATGGGACTGTCGTTGAGCTAAAGGTGTACAAATCGCCGAATGTTAATGAAAATGCTGTTTTGATGTATCGGATGCACGGCGGTGGTATGTGTACTTTTGCTGGAGAGGTTGGCGGTGTTAACAGTGTATAGGTTGGTGTCTCGGTCGCCACGAGGTTGATGGCATTGACAATGTCTACGCTGCCACGAATCCTGATATCATCGTCGTGAGCGTCGATTATCGCACGTGAGTATCTATCACAAGAGATAAAAAGTAGACTCATCTAATGATTATAGAGCACCGGAAAATCCTTTCCCGACACCCATCAATGATTGTTATGACGGACTTCTCTGGGTGAGCATTGAATGGCATGCCTTGGTTACTTTGACTGACAACTACTAGTGCAAAAAGAACGCAGCAAGATTGGGCATCGACCCCGAAAGGATTATCCTCAGTGGTGGCTCAGCCGGAGCTCAGCTTGTGCGTATCAATCAAGTCTATGTATAGTTACCCTCCATTCTAACAGACTTCCAGGCCGCTTCACTCGCCCTGGATTGCTTAAGAGATGGCATCACTGGCGTCATAGCCCAAGTACTCCATTTCCCGCCTACATGCCACCCGAAGTTTTTCCCCAGGGACAAGTACGAGTACGGCAGCTACATCCAAAACTACGACGACGCAGTCCTCAGCACAATCAGCATGGAGACTGTCTTTGATGCTCATACACCCAACGCGAAGCCTGATTACAGGCACTCGCCCCTCCTTGCAGAATCGTTCAAGGGTCTACCTCCCACCCGTAAGTCGCTCATGTCCGATACTTGGAAGTGGGTTGCTAATATGCTTTAGTGATCCAATGTGGTGGCGTTGACCCTCTCCGCGATGATGCTTTTGCGTATGCAGAAGCTTTGAAGAGCGACGGCGTTGAGGTTGAGATTCATTGCTATGCTGGGGTACCCCACTGGTTTGCGGCTATTTTGCCTCACACTACTGAGAGTGTTCAGTTCTTTGAGAGGTATAACGACTTCCTAGCAAGGCATGCTGAAAAATAGAGATTTTCTGGTCTTAGAAAGCTGCGTGAATACTGCGTAGTGATATAGATGACAAAATATATATCTTATTAATAGGCTTGAAAAGTCTCAAACTTGACATTTCTTTTCACGATTTTATCTAGATAACCGTTGGCCCTTCCATAAGGTTATCAAGAAAGCTCATATCAAACCCTTCCAATGCCCAAGGATCTGTCAATGTATGTTCAGGAGCAGCAGAAGAATCTCCAGTGGAAGTAACTGACCCAGTCGCATCACCCTGATTCTGCATGGTACGATGCATCACCCTGGCCCCCTTTTGCCCCGGTGGTATGAGACCCCAAGGAACCTCTAATAAAACAGGCAGTGCCTCATTCCCTTCAGGATCTCGCCGCACAATCCTAATCATAGGAAAGTTCGGAAGATGAATATTGATAACTGTTCCATCCTCGCTAGCTTTCAGATGATGCGCCAAATCTCCATCCCGTGTAGATTCTTCCGCAAACGAGACAGTGTAACGAATACCAGCTGTCACGTTATCTTCAATCGCCAGAAGGTAATGAAGAAGACTCATTAGTCTTTTCGCGATGTCATCTTCGCTTTTTCTTGCAAGAGTCTCCGCTATTGTCAAAACTTGCTCGAGAAGACCTCTATCGCTTAAGCGCTGTTGCTCGAGGAAGTGGAATCCGTTATCTTCGATTCTCTTGTGGCGATGATCGCAGAGGATATGTGCGAGTGTCAGTGCGGTACATGCCACGAAAGCGATCAAGTCGGTTCCTCGACAGTAATACCGTGATTGTGGGATCGCACGGACCGAGACGAACCGCGAGAGAACTTCTCGACTGGCGGTGACTGCGGCCAGCTTGTAGTATCCGTATTGGTTTCCATCATCGATGCGCAATAGATATGGCATATGTAGCTGCAACAAAAGATGATACTGCATCATATGATCGTTAAAGCGAAGAGTCTCACGGAGTTTGTCGGGAAGCTCGGTGCAAGAAGCAAGATTAGGCATAATCCACCATTGAGCTGGCATTGATGTACAAGCGTCTCGTAAAACCTTATCGATTTCTTTCGTGAACGCCTGATCGCATAGATCAGAGGGCTTTCGTCTCAATAATAGCCCACAGGCTGTGGAGCAGAAGACCTGCAGTTTCCGATTGGAAGGTAAGGTATCAGGCAGATCCATGCTACCGACTGGTTCGTCAGGTGAACTCGGCGGCAATCCAAGCATTAAACAGAGGTACCGGTCTAAGTTGATAAGGCGAAACCAAAGCTCATCGGGCTCGATAGTAGCGCCTCGAAAAGATGGAGGGACGATGCCTCTGTTCAGACCTAGCATCTGAGCAATCATGACCGCCTTCCGAGTTGCGAGCCAAGATCGACGAAGATTACCGGCGTAGTTCTCATAGAGACCTTCGAGCATTATACATTCAATGCCTTCGAGGGAAGAGACAAGATCATCATTGCATGTGACTCGATTGTGTACAATCTTAACAATTCGGGCCATAACTGTCTCATAGCTGGTGCTGAGCTTTGCTATATGATTTTCTGATGACAAGGGAACGCCTTGCAGAAAGGTAGCTAGAATAAGCAATTTTCGTGCCACAAGTATAGGATGTGATCCACGGGGTGGTAATCGGAGCAGAGTTGCCGGAGATGGGAGTGTCGAACCGCAGTCTTTTGGAGGTGTACATGTCATTACTCGAATGATCTGTGCAGGATCTGCTGGAAGACTTAAGATCACTGCCATATCCTGTGGACTGGGCCATACTGCGACAAGGTCTCTATACAGATCATCGTGTGGATCGGGCACTGATGGTGTTTCTTCCAAGGGAGCAGAAGACAAAAGCTCTTCTGATATTAATACAGGAGTTGCCCAATTAGCCTATGGTGATTAGTGTCTATGCCTTAAACCTCATGGCATGAGCTTACTATAGTTGAGTTATCTTCATCAACATCGATATGAGAAGTGACGACATTAGGCGACTTAGAATGCGTTCGTCCATTTTCGAGATCCCCTCTCCTAGACTCCAAACTCACAGGCGAAATCAACCCCTCTAGAGATCGACCCTCAGAGCGAGCACTCTTCAGCAAATGTTGCACCAAAGCTTCAACCTCCCCAAGTCGATCCACTATATGCTTGTTACTCCCCGGTGGGGGCGGCTTCTCTGTAACTTCCTGACTGACACAATCCGTACCGCGCCGCTTACAAAAGTCACAGACCTCCGAAGTACCGGAGAAAATACACTTTGATTTGCGGCGTTTGCACTCCCAACACGATTGCGTCCCCTTGCGCAGTTTCCGACGTTTCGAGGCGGCTAGAGCATCCGCTTCTGGATGTCGCTTTTGACCTGGTGTGGAGTTTGTCATCAGCTGCTGCTCGTCCAATGATATATGTTCCCCCATTGTGAGAAGAAATGAGATTGAGATTGATGGTATGGATGTGATAGGAATAGCGTTAGGGGATAGGATTGCTGACGGCGGAGGGACTCAGGTCATGGTGAGATTCATCCGCCGTTTTCCCGGAGCTGCATTTGTAATGCGTTGTGATTGGTCGGTTGGCGATAAGGTCTGGATTTAGAGAGACTTGGCGCTGGTATTATCGGCGGATCAAGACAACGTTCCTGTGAAATGGCGGAACAGATTACTCGGCAAATTACATATAAAAGCGCTGACCTTGCGTTACCTTAGATTTTTGGAATAAGTATAGACACATCTGAAGACTAAGTTTAAAAACAACCAAGGCAAAATACTCAACATGGTCAAGATCGCAATTGCTGGTGGCGCTGGTAACGTAGGCCAAGAAGTTATCGACGCCCTCCTCGCCAGGAACAAGCATGAAATTCTCATTTTATCCCGAAAGGTTTGTCTACTCCATATTGATGCTTCCCAACTAACATCCCAGGACGCACCCGAAACTGAAATCGCCCCAGGTGTAAAATGGGCCAAGACGAGCTACCAAGACATCGACGAATTGGCCAATATCCTGGAAGGTGTCCATACTGTCTTGTCTTTCATGTCTGTAGGGCCTGGAGGCTTAGAAGGTCGAACTCAGGAGAACTTGATTGATGCTTCGGTGAAGGCTGGCGTGAAGCGCTTTGCACCGAGTGAATGGGCGTCGTAGGTAATTTTGAACTGGTAGTTATGAGTAAGCTGACTTTTTAAAGGTCTAAGATCGATCACTTCCCATGGTATGATTTCAAGAGATCAGCCCGAGAGTATCTGGCAGAGATCAATAAGGACAAAAAGGTGTGCCGCATTGCCTCCTTAACAAGTCGTGAGCCCACTGACGGAAGGTTCCAAGGTCATCGAGTATACACTCTTCCATTTCGGACTCTTCACCAACTATATGACCTACCCGTACAAATCATCCAAGCATGTGACTCTTTTCGAGACACCCATTAATTTCAACGACTACAGAGCTCTTCTTGTCGACGATGGTGAAGCTGTCATTACACTAATCACTGCTCAAGATGCGGCCAAGGTAACTGCTCTGGCTGTTGAGTATGAAGGTGAGTGGCCGGTTGTTAGTGGCATCAAAGGCGCGGATATCACGATGAACGAGCTAGTTGCCCTAGGCGAGAAGATTCGAGGTACGTAAGCTCCCACAGTCTGATGAAGAATTTACTTCTAACGACGCTTCTAGGTAAACCGTTCAAGGTCGAGAAGCTGAAGAGCGAGGATCTCGAAGCCAACATCATAAAAGCTTCGTATCTACCGATACCCGAGCACCCATCGATTCCCGTTGAAGTCCGCAAAGGTTATGCAGCTACGATCACCAGGGGAATACTTCTTGGATTCAAGGATGGTGCTATGCAGGTTTCTGATGAGTGGAACAAGCTTCTGCCCGACTTTGAGTTTACACAACCAGAGGAGTTCTTGACAAAGGCTTGGGGTGCTATTGACGCTGGCGAGAAGAGTGTGTTCACGGATTATTAGGTAGAGTTGAGTATGGAGATTGTAACAAGAGTGAAGGTCTGGAAATGGTCACTAGCACTAGATGAATGCGCAAGAGGGGAGAAATTGGAATAATCTTTAGTAGAATTGAAGTGGTATCTAATCATGAAATTGTGTCCTTCTCAAGAAAACAACCCGTAGTCTATCATATATCGCAAACCGCACAAATCGGATAAACATCCTATCCATACTCCAGCACGATTACCAGACTAGACATATCAAACAAGGTGAAGGGAAGTGAGGTTTCCAAATGCTAGTCGAGTTCATGGGCGCTCAATGCAACGGGGTTTGAATTTAACATCCGCCTCCACCGCCGCCGCCGCCACTACTGGCAGCGGCAGCGACGATGCTGGCAATAGCTCCGTTGTTATTATGACGACCTCCACGACGACGTGGCTTCTTGGCAGTGTTATGATGGTAAATGGCAGTGTTTGAGTATTTGTTATGGTTGCGACGGGCGTTGTTTGCGTAGTTCATGGCTGGTTGAGGGGCTGCGTCATACTCGACGTCCTTGCTTCTTGAAGAACCGAAACACATGATTGCAGTGGTGGTTTATTGTGTCGATCTGTTTTGTTCTGGAGGGCGATGCTATGTGTGTATTGGAAGTGAGATTTGTTGGTGCTTATAAATGATTTTGGTAACGGTTGGGTGAGAAAAGTATCAGACGGTCAATTCTTATTGTTCTCGTTCCTTGTCGAGTGATAACTTGTAAGTTGTGAAGAGTGATTGCCTATGTTTATGATGATGGAGGTATTATTAAAACATGCTGAACTTGTGCATCTATATATACGCGTTTCACAATATGGTAATAGCAGATGATCAGCCTTGTAACATACAACTTGTTGTGGGGTGACGTATTGGTGGTCAGCTCACTCATCTGAATCAAGGCTGAGCTCCAGGCATCAAAATTCTCCAGTGCTTCCAGAATAATTTTAGCGTCATTAGATTGTATCTTAATGCTATGGTTGGTCAGTCTTCAAAGCGTACGGCCCAGGTGTGCCTCACAATCGCTCAATCGTTGCCTTACTTGGAAAAGTCATCTCCATACATTTGCAACCCTGCGCTTGTGATTGAAGATCAGACCCTGAAGAGGAATCGCGTAGGAACGATCGGCACCCCCCTAGGACGCTAGCGTCGCGACACATCGCGCAAGTCGCCAAGCCTTGCTGCGCCGTGTAGCGTGACGATGATCTGGTTATTCTTGGTGCCCTTAATTCGTGGATATTGAGGCTGGAGAGGTATTCGGATGGGAATATCGAGTGCGAGAAGTGTAGGTCGGAAGGAACCAAGTATTGAAGTTGCGCAACGTTATGCCTGTCATGTGGCATCATATGATGTTTTATGTATCCTTTTAAATGAATATTATTATTTATTCCACTAAAGAATAAAAGTCTCTAAGGTCATTCGAATATGTTGTCAATTCTATAGAAGAATGCAATTGTCTGAGTGCCGGGCTTAACCCAAAGTTAAAAGAACACATGACCAAGCAAGATTCCCTTCCGCGTGCTCCACAATACAATATACCTCAGGTATGAAGAACACTATATCAATAAACCCGAACATCCATATTGTACACTTCCCAAGCCAAACCATATATAATATACAAGCATTAAAGCATCTTACAGCTTCCTCTTACCAGTAATAACCTCAAACTCCTTTTCCGGGCTTTTCTCAAGCTCCTTTTTAACCCAAGCCCCAATACTTGAGGCAGCCTCTTGAGGGCTTTCCAAGTGTAATTGGAAGAAGCCCTGCAACAAAGAAGGCGTAAACGTATTATCTGGGATCTCCTTTGCAAACTCAGCAGCAAGCTCTTCCATCTCATCCATATCGAGATGTGACGTGCAGCCTAAGTCAGGAGCAAACATGCGGATAAACATCTCCTCTGCGGACTTTTGACTGATGTTGCCCAGGAGAACTTTCATATCGACTCGGCCCGGTCGGACTAATGCGCTGTCTAATTGTTCTGGGCGGTTGGTGGTCATTATGATGATTCGTCCTTCCACTGATCCTACGCCGTCTAAGACGTTCAAAAGTCCGGATAGCGTGCAGTTTGGCGCAGCGTTGTTCTCCTGTCCGTTATCTGAGTTGGAGCGATCTGTCCATACAGCGTCGATATCTTCGAGCAAGACAACGCAGCGAGGTGGAATTTCCTGGAACATCTGCTCGAGATCGGCATCTGTGGCAACGCTTGGAACTTTAACTTCGTACAGATCTAGACCAAATTCACCGGCGATGGCAACAGACAAAGATGACTTTCCAGTTCCAGGAGGTCCGTAGAAGAGGTAGCCCCGTCTATAGGGCATACTGCGGCTCTGATACCTCTTTTGCGTTTTGGGATCAAGGTAATTTCGAATATCACCGAGAAGTTCCTGCTTGGTCTCGTTGTCGAAGTGAACAGTTTCGAGATGTCGAATCGGTTTGCGGGCCTTGGGTTTCCACGATAGGCCGTAACGATCTCGTGCGTAAATAATCACAAAGAATTGAGTCTGTCGATCTGAAAAATCGCGACATGATTCGATAAACGTTTTGATGGGTTCCGCTGACCAACCGAAGCAGCTCACAGTGAGTTCCTCGCCTCCAATGCCGTCGTAACTAGGATCCGATAGTGAAGAGCTGAAATCGCCGACCTTGCGCGTTACAAGAAACAGATTTCCACCATGGAACAGCCATCTCACGTTCCAATGAGGTGAATACTGAATCGAATGTCGTGTCTTTTTGAGAGCTGCTGCGCGATCCCCGTTTTGTCCAATGTCAGTGCGTCCGTGAAAAGAGCGATAGTGTCGTTCCCGATTGGCCAGAATCCATTTGACAACACTTCTATTAAGAGGGTCGCCTCCAGGAATTGTAACTGATGCAAGAAAGAACCGTCGTATTGTGCCGTAGACTTCATGCCAAACGCGATGTGCGAATCTCCAGGCCGTAGGGAGTGTGCCGGCTATAGCAAGGAGTGATCCAATTTGGGTGATATCGAGTTCCGACCAGCTTGAGAAGATATCTCTCATGATTCCAATTCCTTGCGACACTGGATCGAGGAGGTGTTGCCCGGCGGATGCGCCGACGTGGAAGCGATGAGCCATGGCCAATGGTTAGAGGGCAATTTTGGCTCAATTGAGGCTGGTGAATAGGGGTTGATTGACCATCGATGGTCGTGTCAAGACAGACACAATGAATGAATGAATGAATAAAAGGCAAAATGAAGTGATTACATCTGTGAACGAATGACAAAAAGGATGATTAAGAAAAAAGTGTTTGGATCGATAATGGATTCTGTCATGATGAAACTCAAATATTTGTTAAGCTTGGCAGTAAATTAGATGCCATTGCTTACCGCCTTCCAACTTGAGCGTAGCCTCCCTCTGTAGCTACGTATCCCTCTCGCGAGCGTTCCTATCCCTTACATGTGTATATCTTCTCTGCCACATCCTGGATAATATTCTTTGTTGAAGAAGATATTATATAAAGGCCAAGTAAAGTGAGACGCTATATGTCTTCATCCGATTGTTTCAAGAGATGTTATATAACTGTTTGTCTCCTCTTGAAAAACATTTGTCCAGGCGTGCTCAGCGAAACCCCATTAAAATTTAAAATCATTGTTGAACCAGTCCATCACAAGGTCAATGATGTTTTCAACGAAGGCTTTTCATAGCCCAGTTATCATTTTCTTGAACATATTAGCTAGGCCACTGTATTTTCCCAATTATCCTTCTACTTTAGTTCCCTGATATGAATCCTACACTCCACAGGACGTTACCCTATACAAGCGTTAGCCTTTTTATCTTGTAATGCAGGTCCCGCGTCATAATTTAGTTACATGCACATGTAGCAAACAGGCCGACCAATTCTGACCCCTTTAGAAGAACAGTGATCAAACCTTCATTGGATCGAAACGCATTTTCTGGGGTTCGTACATGGTAATCAAAGTTGGTTTCCATCTGTAGAAGTTAACCAACTTAGTTCCGCGACTCCTGAACGGCTTTGGCTTATACTTCCAAGCCAACTCAAGAACTTCCCTTCTTCTGTGCCTCGATGCTCGAAAGCTTCTCACCAGAAGCACCATCAACTGACATGGAAACATGGCCACCGTGTGAATTTGGGAATCTCCTGCATGCAGGAAAATCCTCATCGAAAGGACCGATATTTCCAAGATGCCTGTTATAGGAAACTTCCGTAACCGGAACTCTATTCCCGCGATTTCGCAGATGTCGAATACCCATGAGACAATATCAAACAGATTTGACTTTTCTCGACCGTCACTATCTCCCAAGAATAGACTCATCAAGGGGAGATTAGATTCGTTAGGTGGTTGGCCCCCTCCAGTTCCGTTGAATATGAAGCCCCCGTTTCTTACCTCGGGGTACCATAGACGGCTGTTCATCCAGTTTCGGTCCTCGGCAGTGCTTTTGAGGCGTAGAGTGACAATTCGAGAGACTAGGATATGTTAGACAAGCTAGCCAGTTCAAAGTCTCCAGGATGAAAACGAACATCAAACTCGGCTTTCAAGATGGAAACTCCTTCGGCTCCTATTAAACGCCACCCTGGAAGACCAGTTAGAGTAGTAAAAAAAGTCCATGGCTGTTGGCCATTGAGAATCTGCTGAACTCAAGACGCTGGTGCGTAGGGTTTTTATTCTCAAAGGACCAGAACATGTCCCATGACTGCGAATTGTCAGAGAAATGAGTTGAAGCTGAACTCCTCTGAGAAGTTCCTCTACACAAATTAACATATTCAAAGTGAGTGGATACTAAATATATAAATAAGCTAAAAGAATGAACATAATGCAATACTAGGAAACCGATGAGGATTTCCGCGTCATCCTTATTTCCCTTTCACTTCAGATAACAGCCTAGCAAAGTCATCAATCCCCTTATCTGCCATACTCTTGATATAAGGCAACTGCTCATTCAGCCAACTCTCCTCCTGTCCAGCCTCGGGAATAGCCATACCGCCCTCCCGAATCGTTATCATCGGCACAAAGGTCACCATGAGCAACCTCTTCGACTCATCCGCACTATCCCACGACTCTTTCTCAGTAGGTGGCGTGAGATCTAGAGCCTTGTACCAAGCTGCCTCCATCTTGGAACCAAGTTCATCAAAGTCTGCTTTCGATCGGGCTGCTGACATGCGAACCGTGCCGATTATGCGGTTGGATGTAGAATCGTGAGCCTTTCCCGCCATAAAATATGTTTGGTCCTTGGTCCCTTCTTTGATGAAGCTGACGTGCACGAAGAATGCAGGTGTTTGGAAAGCCTGGCAGTGCAAGTCGGTAATAGCAGAGGCTATGTTTTGCCGCTGGTCTCCATTGAGACTATAAGAGTGATAAACTTGGTAGAACGGCATGCTATTCTCTGTTTTGAACAATGGTCTGAGGGTATCAAGATTGGATGATAATGGGATCTGGAATAAGTGTTACAGAGCAGGGTGTTTATTTATTCATGTAAGATGGAAACGATGACCTCACCCGGATATCCGACAGCAAAAGCGGGGTTAGGTTGCCCAAACGTATCACTGATAGGGTGATACCTGCCTCGGCTTCGGAATATAATGGTAACTACACCGGTATCGCATGTTGCTGACAATTGCTAAGAATAAATGTTCTCGTTCAAATACGTCTCTGGATGAACCCGGTCCTGACTGGGTCCTCCTTTTGTCTTCTGTTCCCCGGACTGTGTAGATAGCTGGGTCCCTCAACGCCACTATTTCTCGATATCCTCCTACCACTTCTCGATATAAGGTCGAATATCAATCTCTTGAGTAAAAGCAGATCGATGCTGGGTATGAAGATTCCAGTACGCCTCGGCAATCTAAAAGCCTCAATTAGTCATCATTCACACCACACAAATCTGCATCAAACTTACCGCATCAGGACTAATCTTGCCATCGTCAACACCATTATTAGCAGCCCATTCTTTGGTTCGAGGAATATCGATAACTCCATCGATAACAGCATGAGCGACGTGAACACCCTGAGGTCCAAACTCGCGTGCAAGCGACTGGTGCATAGCTCGCTGCCCCCACTTGCCAGCTGCGAAGGTGCTAAACAGCGCAGAGCCCTTGATTGAAGCTGTGGCACCGGTGAGGATTATGGTAGGCGGGTATTGAGACTCGGGGACTGCTTTAAGGAGATGAGGAATAGTAGCTTGCGCAAAATTGAAGAAAGATCGGCTGGTTCCGTTAGTTTGGGATATCGTAGGCTTTGGTAGGCAACTTACATAGAACCATCAAGGCTTGCATTGAGATCATTCTCCGTAAGCTCCAAAAACGGCTTTCTAGCAAAACCACCACTGCCGACATTGTAAATCGCAGCAGCAAGTTGACTGTCGGGAAATTCTTTGCCGATGGTGTCGAAGGCTTTCTTCAGTGATGCAGGATCCGAGACATCAGTGCTGATACCAATTGCTTTTCCACCTGCGTCTTTAACGTCCTTGAGAGTGCTCTCGTAGCTCTCAGCTCGACGGGCGAATAATACGACAGGGTACTTTTGAGC